>WYDF02280196.1:0-17189 GCA_009867245.2 Adranes taylori | reverse complement strand
CAAATCAGATCAAATCAGATCAAATCGTATCGACTGTAGGCCATGGCAAATTGAACAACGGAGCTGTTCGCGGCGTAGGCATGGGCTGGGAAAGAGAAAGTCCAGAGCGGCCATAGGCCGCGGCCTGCTATCGCAACGCGAACAGCTTCGCCGTAGGCAAGTACGGGAACCGGGGGTTTAATGGGTAGGTGATTTTTAGATCACGCAAGTTTTATTTAATTTACCCTAAACAACTATTGTGCAAATTGAATTTACGAGTTATAAGGTGACAGTCAACGTTAAAAGTTCAACTTTTGTTTTATGCCAGATATAACAAAACGTATGACTCCCAATATATGAAAGATGGGGTGGCGCTCACGTCCGCTAATTTCTTTTCTTCGGCTCATCTAGCCCGCATCAAAAATTATAAAGATAGAAGGTTTGAATGCCAATGGAATGACACAAAGTTCATATGTGTATTTAAAGAAATAAAAATATTAAGCCCTGTAGTTAATGAAATAAAATTTAATCGTACCCTCTTACTAACGCTTCAAATGTACAGCAGTATATCGAAAGCGCAAATGTACGCCAGTAATCACGAAAGCGCAATAACGCCACTCAATTACCTTCCCAAGGGCAATTGTAGTTACAGTAACAATAATTAAACTGCGACCGATAGTGGAATCAGTAAGTAGAGAAACATTATTTTCTGAGATTTGTCTATTGTCGGTAAACTAATCAGTGCACTTTTCTGTATTTCTGTAAACTAGGACGGCATTTTAATTCTTTTAATAATATGACAATGTAATAATATGTCAATTTTCGTATAATATCAATTTAAATTCATGATTTTCAAAGTTTTATATATTTTTACACGTTATTCTGATAAAAAATATAATTGTCAAATGAATTAAGTTAACCTGGTTTCTTCTAATTGTATGACTGTCACGACGCATAAAGTTGTTTGTTTGAAACAGTGAACGTCGCTAGCTCGCTCAATTACGCTTAATTTAGACGTTGGTTTAGATTTAGGACACATTGAAATAGCAAGGTGTTTGGGTCTGGATCAGCAATGTTATTAATACAAGGTTATTATTGTTACAATAAAGGGTTGAGGATTCTATCGAGATACCTCATTATCTTTGCAAATGGTTCATTAAAAATAATCCTCGTTTTGATCTAGAGAGTCTTAGTTAGTGACTTGGAAGGGAAAATCGTCATGTCTTAAACAATATAACAACAGTTGTTTCTGAAAATAATCATGAGGTAAATTTAAATATGCCATTAAATCTTTGGTAGTAGAATACACAAGCAAGAAAACAATAATTTTGGTCAGAAATTAACTGCAGGAATCTATAAGATAAGATAACAAACTGAATATTAATTCTGGAGAGGGATTTAATTTATAAATAAATTTCTGAAACGTAGATTAATGATAATGTTTTCAATTACTTAGTTAAGCAAGAATAAAGTATTACTGATATTGTAACGTGGAGATTTGTCCACGTTCCTAGTTAGGTTACAGTCATCGGGTAACTCATTATAGATCTATTTTATGATCAAAGTACAAAGATAATTGTTAGTTATTGATTATACCCTATGCTAATTAATTACATCTTAAACAAATCAATTGTACATAGAAGCTATGCAAGGAAACAAAGTCTATTGACGATGGTAGAAAATGTCTTAAAAGACGATACGGAAAGACGATGGTATAAAATGTCTTATATCACCTTAAAAATTCAACCAATTTGCGTAATTTGAACGACAAACGGTATATAAGGGAACAGGAAATAGTATAAATAGTTGTTCGGTAACTACGTGGTCTAATAAAAAAACCACAAAGTTTTTTTTGACAAAAAACATTTTATTTTTCAGTAGTCTCTTGTCCGCTCAACATACTTATTCCAACGATATTCCAAATTAGCAATGCCTTCATTGTAGGTTGATGAATTCAAGTCCTCGAAATAGCTATTTCTCGGCAGGTGCGTTCTCCTGATGGAAAAGAACTTTCTTCTTTGCCAAATGAGGCGGTTTCTCTTTGATTTTGTTGCTTAATTGTTGCAACAAATTGGCACAAGAGTCGCCATTTATTGTTTTCCCCTTTTCTAAGTAGTCGACCAAAATAATTCCATGAGAATCCTAAGACACAGTTGTCAAAACCTTTCCTAATGACAAAACCGTTTTTGCCTTCTTTGGTTGCGGAGAACCATTGCTTGGACTGTTCTTTGGTTTCGGGAGTGTAATTGTGGGCCCATATTTCATCGACTGTTATGAAGCGGCGTAAAAAGTCCTTCGGATTGCGACGAAAATATGCCAAAGTTGCGAGAAACACTCAAATGATTCAGTTTTTGCTCCACTGTTAGCAACCATGGCACCCAAAGCGCCGAATAATTTTTCATTTCCAATTCTTTAGTTAAAAGTCTGTGCACACTATCATTTCAGATACACACTATGATTTATTTGAACAGGTGAAGATGTTGACTTTACCCATTTTGATCGTTTTTGTAATTCTAATAAATATTCGCGATCCCACCTCTTCCAAAGTGCTGATGTAGCTTTTGCATGTAATTCCACATTGTTAAACGAATCTGGTTCAGCAATATTGCGCGCGTAATTTCACATTGTAAAATGCCCAGGAGTTAGGAACTCAAGATCATTAGGATCGTTTGATATAGGAGCTAATGGTCGGGAATTTAGTACTAATTCGATCTCTGCCAATATATTAGACATTTCTTCAAAATTAAGTTTCGAACCCCCGACAATTCGATCCAAATGATTTTTTGCGTTTATTATAGCAGCCTCCCAAACTGCCTCACAAAATGTTTTCCATTATCATTATATATATCCTTAACCCCACCTCGTCGCGTAATAAATCTAAGAAAGCTTGGGACGAGAGATCGCTAACAAGTTCTAAATGCATAGCACGAGTAGCCATGCAAATAAATAAGGCGCCGTAAGATTTGATGACCTTTCTGGGTCTACGAGATCCCTCCTTTAAATATGTAGGGCAGAAATAAACTACACCTGTATTCTGAAAGAGCTTTGAATTTTCTGCTCTTACAGATTTGCCATGATTTGAGTTATCCCGACTAGCTTAACCTTAAAACACGTGATTCATTTGCGAATAATACCCTTAATAGCGTGTTTTGTTGCCAAGGGCCAGAATATTCTACGAACGTTTGCGCATCTCCATGTAAAGTGCGTAAATTTCCATGCTTTAGAACTAACATTCTGAATGGGTCCTTGCTAGGCAAAACAATCTGATGATTCTATCATAAGCAAGGGAGGAATTTTTCAATAGTCCACCCACTCTAATTACTTCCCTGTCATCCAGAAATTAATTAAGTCAAAGTAGTTTGCTTTTACACTTTAATGGCATAGATTTTCTGAGAGAGTGTCACCAAAATATTTTGCTTGTGTGTATTTGATTAAGCTGAGCTCAGCTTCGTCAAGCTTAGAAACACCTTTAAAATTTTCATATTTATCAACGAGAAAATCTAAAAAAAAATATGTTCACTTGATTTTTTTTTTATGGAATTCGTGCTAAAACAGGTACCTTTTAAATTGTCGTATTGATCTAATTAAATAAATTGTCGGATTGTCGTAAAAATCTATTTAGTAAGTACAGAGCCACGCTAATAGTATCTGGATATGTGATTCACTTTCTGCCTTACTGGTTTCATTTTAATAAATTTTCACACGTATAACATTATTGGAAGAAGAGACAATGGGAAAAAGAAGACCCAGAACAGATATAGGAGATGCGGACCAAGAAGGAAGTGAGATAACATTCTAAGGAACCAGGGAAATCAAGAATGGTTTGCAGCCAAGAACAACATTTTGTAAGGAAAACGCTGGTAACTTGATCGTAGATGAAAGGGAGATAATGGAGAAATGGGAAGAATATATTGTAAACATTCTGAATGCTGCAGAGGAGGGCACCCCGGAACCACCAGAGCAGGTGAGGAATGGCCAGATGGACAACGCTGGCGAAGAGGGGGTTGTCCTAGAAGTGACTTTAAAAAAGGTGGAAGAGGCATTCTTCTTTATGCGCAACAGTTCCGCGCCAGGAGAGAATGGCTTCCCAGTTGATCCCTTCAAGTATAGTGGGGAGGAGGTAAGCGGCAGTATGTACGCTATCATTCATTCTGTATGGGAAAACGAAGAGATTTCAGAAGATTGAAACACAGCGGTGACCTGTATGCTCCACAAAGAGAATGACAACATGATTTACAGTAATTATCGTGGGATTTCTCTTTTGAACGTTGCATACAGGATCTTTTCAAAGGTACTGGCAAGGAGACCAGAGACATATGCGGAGAAGGGATTAGGCGAATACCAGTGTGGGTTTCTGCCCAACAGGTCAATCTCGGACCACATCCTTCATTACATCTGATTCTGGAGTAGTGCTACAAGCATAATGTCAGCATACACCAACTCTACACTGACTACAAAGAGACATATAATAGTGTCAGGAAGTCCAAGCTGTAAGATATTGGAAGAGATGAGAATGCAAAAGAAGTTCATTAGTTTTGTATAACATTACGTTGCACCAGGATCAGAGTTAAGATCCAGGGGCAGCTACCAAGGCAATTTGAGGAGCGAAGAGGGCTGCAACAAAGAGATGCTTTCAATGACTTTCGACGACCCCCTTCAATCTCTGCCTGGGGCATGTAATGCGGAGTATACCGCTCAACCCACGAAGAACTATCTACACCAGATCCCTTCACCAGATGGTCTTATCTTTCTTGGTAGAAACTTGAAAGCATTGAAAAAGGCATGTAACATATGAGTGAAAATGGGAGGCGCTTATGGCTAAGAATTAACAACGAAGAGACAAAATATATAGTCGGCATGAGAGAAAAGGAAAGGGTCAGCGCGGTGAGTCACTTGGAATGCGAAAAAATAAGGTACGAGAAAGTCGGAGAATTCAAGTACCAAGGAGAATAACGGAGACGTGACTGAGAATAACGAGCTCAGTAAAGAGATCTAGGTAATATTGACATGGTTGCTGAGATGAAAAAGAGACGACTGCGGTACCTGGGAGATGTTACAAGAATGAAGGTAGAATCCCCAAGATTGACCAAAAGAGCTGGGGAGCCAGGCAGGCCAAGGAAAATGTGGATTAATGATGTCAGAGATGATATGCAGGCGCTGGGGATCCGGAGCTGGAGGAGATGCGCTACAAGCAAGGAAGAATGGACGGCTGTTGTAGGAGAGACCAGGGTACTACATGGATTGTAGTTCCAGGAGAGTGAGTCAGTATAACATTATTGCGTTTCTGAAAAGAGCACAAAAAAACCTAGAAATTAGCCAGTGATGAAAAACAAATACGCAAACGCAATAATTATACAATTACTGGAATATTTTCCATATCAAAATTTAGCATACATAAAAGGGTTGATTACGAATTTTACTATGATAACCTAAATCATATTTTGGTTCAAATTTTTAATAAAATGAATAACCTTGCTTTTCAGACACAAGCTTAAACATTTCAGCTACATTTTTAGCTATGTCAAATGGTTTTTAAAACATATCGTTTTTATTTATTGTTTGACATAATAAAGAAATGGAGAAATAAACCATTTTATGTATATGTATATGATTTTTAGTATAATTTAATTTAAGAATATTGTCACGTCCCCATTACGAGGCGCCTCCATTTTAAGGAGTAGTGACGTGAAGGTATTTGCTCAGATGGATATCAGATACCTAGACTTACAGAAACTGATGTAAAAAGAACATTTTAATTTAATAAAATATAATTAATATAAAAAATTATGATGAGACATAACTTAGTGTTGATTTAGTGTTGATTATTAATAATTGAAATTAGTTAAAGTTAACTAAAGTTACTTAAAACAATTTAATTCATTCCTTCCTTTCCTTCACTTTCCTTCAGTTTCCGTCTTTCCTTCAGTTTTTGTTTTTAACACTTACGTGAATAATTTGAAAGATCTTATAGATATAATTTTTTTGAATTATGAGGATTGCTTACTTCTAAATTCTGTGCCTATCTAATTTTGAATTATGCATGCTAGCTCCTGAAATGCACCCGATTTCAGAATTACTACGTTGTTCTCGAATAATATAGAATTTTAATGCGGTTAAAATTTATTAGAATACAAATTACAGACTAAGCCAGATTAAGATAACCTGCTTCCGTTAGATTTTATTTAATTCAGCCCTTCAGCCCCTTTACTTATTGTTATTTCGTTACGTGGCAATATTGTAACGCACAACCCTGTTCATTCGGATTTTATCAGAAAAGAATTCTTGTGTAATTTCATTGAAGCCGCATACTAAATGCGTTCAATGTTTATGAAAGTAAAGAATATATATTTTCTGTCTAAACAATTCTTTTTTTGCTAAACAATAGAATGAATGATATAGTGTTAATTAATTTAATGTCAACTGAATTTTTGTAATAGAAAAGATAAATAGAATGCGATAAATAGAATATGTTCTGTCAATTTGTAATCTACAAAGCCTGCGTTACTCTATATAGAAAAATCGCAAACTAGAAAAGGAAGTATAAGTAAAGATTACAGTTTGAACGGACATGATTGGTTTCACGGTTCAATTCAACAATTACGTTTTCCTCTTTTTGACAATCGTCTCGTGTGTTGTTCTACGCTATCTATCTATCTAGCTGGCTAAGTTGCTTTGCAGTTTACTGCCTTGGCCTTCTTAGCCCCTCTCGCTCTATCCTGTCGCAGCACACAAAGTTTTGATCGAAAAACGAATAAGATAAAACGCTTACCGTTCAATTTATTGTTCTCATCTTTTGTAAAAGCATTTTTAGAAAACAACTCGCTTAGGTGCGACCTAGTTTTATATCTTATATGTGCCATTATGATTGGTTTCAGTTATAATCAAAAAGCCGGAAAGTGTTTCGAAGACAAGTTTTTCTAATATATATATATATATAGAAATTTATTATTTCAAGATATATATATACAACATGGCATAATTCAGGATCCACAATGTAAAATCTTAGGTTCACTCAACGTCCATTATACAAGCGCTCAGTAATGCTATAGCGTATATCTTATCTGCAAGCTATCAGCTTACCATAATTTCTAAAAAAATTCGACTCATTACCATCTCCAGCCTGAAGAGGATGATAAATCCTAAATCCTCCTTCAAACAAACTCTCCAATCTCCCCAAACTATATTCAATGCCAATAGGGAGTGGAGTTTTAGTGCGGTAGAAGTCCCCCACTGTTGGATGCTCGGGCATTCTTCGCCTTTTGAAGGTTTCAGGGATAAGGGAAACAGGGATTAAATCAATAAAGCATCACATTAAGAAAGTAAATGGTGAAAATAGGTTATTAATAGAGGATTTTAACAGTCTATCCCCTCAAATTGAAGGTTGTGTTAACTTCTGTCCTCTATTAACAGTTCACGAGGACCCATGCGACATTGAACTCCTTACACAAGCACATTTCCTAATTGGTGAATCTTTAACGCAAATATCGGCATCGGACATAACTGAGTTAAAGATTAATCCCCTCTCACGAGACCAACTCACACAAAACAAACTACAGCATTTTTGGAAAAGGTGGAGTCAAGAGTACCTCACATGCTTGCAACCGTGATACAAGTGGATACACAGCAAACTAAACATCCAAATAGGAGACCTAGTCCTCATCAAATAAAACAAGATGAGCCCGGATAATTGGGTTCGTGCACCCAAGCAATGAGGGTCTAGCAGCCAGGCAATGATTGTCAATTACAAAATTATGTCTGTTACAAATCAACGAAGGCATTTCGCATAATTTAAATGATTGAAATTTATTATTTCAAGGCGCGGTGATTTTAATTACAAATACTTTAAAATTCTACGAACATGGAAGAAACGAAGAAAAGCTAATAAATTCCACGGTTCATAAACCAAATTTTAAGTAATATATCAGAAAAAGTGTCTTTCAAGCCAGTCAAAGAAACATCCTTCTTCAACTCAACAACAAACAAAAGGAACATTGCAAAGTCGAAAATATTATAGACATTTATGGTGACCCGAAAAAAATTAAACAACTTGTGTATATGAAAAAATACCATAAAAATAGTGGTCTTCAGCATTCAATGGGAACAAATCGCGTTCGATTTTATTACATTTTATTCTTTATCAATTTTATTCATTTTAATTAATATACAATTGTTAATTTGTTATCAATAAATCATTACGGCCCTTCAGAGCATTTGTTTTCATTTTGTTTTGTAGTCAATTCAAACCGGTATGTGCAGTTACATAGTAAACCGCAAATCAAAATTGTACCTACATATACAACTAGAACATTGTTTCGAATTGCCGCAGATAAAATAAGTTATGCAGTTATTGTTTGTCAACGTACATGGAGTGCATGGCACATAAAGAAATATCAAAAAATGCTTAGCGAGTTGATTCTGTTATCCTGCTATTGACACTGTAAGAAATTAGCCGAAAAGTAAGTAAAGGGCCGTAGGCCGCGACAAAAAGGGGAAATACGAGGATATGGGTAGGCAATTTATAGAGCATACGAGTACAACTATTTACTAATCTTCTACTTTTACATCTCTGACTAAGCAAAGATGGAAAGGAAATTGAGGAGAAAATATTAGTGGAAGGCCGTATCTAGTATAGGCCAGAAAGGGACGTCGTCTACTTATTTAAAATATGTAAATATATTTCTTAATAGTCTCCATGTAATGTTTATTAAATGTGTCCCAAATAATTATCTATCTTCTCTAGCTTATGTCACTGTAAAATGGTTACTATCTGTGAAACCTATTTGTTATATTAACAAATTAAAAATTCAAATAAAACAAAATACCTAGTGTTTTATTTCATCTTGATTATTTAATCTTGGATCCGTTTCCAGATTAGATTACGGTAACTATTTGAAATTTATTGATATAATACTCTTTTAAATTGAACTGGGAATACATTGCATTTTGGATGACCTTCACGAAATTCGTCGTTGAAAAAACTACGGCCAACATTAAGTTCGGTAAACCATCGACAAGCACTGGTCCTTGATAGTGCTTCATCAGTAAAACTCAAACTTTACGATAGATATGTAAGTTGTTAGCTGGCATCACTGGGGTTGTCAAATCCTGAAATATAGACCCTCAGACTTTTGATATTCCAATCAAGAGTTTAACTTTTTTTTTAAGTTGCTGTAAGCAATTTAGGAGACAAAGTGGCACTTTTTTGTGTTTTACACAAACTTTAGAAAGTCAAAATATATTTAATTAAGATCTGTATCCTATTTTTGTACAATTTTCTACGGATAGGAGAAACAACCGGCATGTGACAATCTTTTATGCCACTCGCCCCCAATGGTTTAGCGTCGCCACTGCTTGGAGGCAGTACAGCGAAACATATGTTCTATTCCATATTAACTTGTATAAAGAATATTTGCAAGTATAAAAAAAACTTTCGTCAACGTAGAAACATGTTCGAAACATATCAATAAAATGAAATAAATTATTCGATAAATAGGTAAAATAAATCAGAAATATTATTGAAAATATTCTTTACATTCGAAGCAGTCGCAAATAATTAAATTTGATTAAATGCCAAGATGCAAAGAAATGGTGTTGACTGAAGGTTTTACCTTATTTTATAAAAATATTTTCCAAGAGAAACTTCATAAATAGCTTTGAATAGACATTAAAAAGACGTTGATTGTAAGGAAAACTCAGTTTAAAGCTTTTCCATATTTAGGAAGAAAAATCGTGTCGGAGAGTGAGGGAATGAGAAAAGTTCTTTTCATATTTTTTAAACTTTTTACAACAAATATTCCACGTAGCTCTTTATAAAAGTTGTTAGCTAGAAAAGTTTCATTTTTACATGCAATGCGATTTTGCTCGTATAAACTGACATAGGATATAAAATCAAATGAGGAATATAATAGAATATATTTAATGTTTGTACACATACTAAATATAATCCAGAAATACTGTTCGTATATGAGTACAAAATGTAAATAAATGCTCCTTGTAATGTCTCCTGGTTTGATCTTTTCACTGGAGGGCGCAAGTAGGAAGAGAGGAAGCAGGAAGAAAGAAGTATCCACAACAAGTATCCACAACAAGTATCCATAAAAACGGAAGATGAAAGCACGGAAATCTTTACCATAATTTGTCAAAAGAACGATCAATTTAACCCATTTACAGCCAAGGTATGAACAAAAGAAAAAAATGCGGTAAAATACTTATTTTCTAGCTTATAATTACACAAACAAGAAATATAAATAGACATACATTAACAAAAAAATTTTTTTACTTTGTTCTACTTTGATGCATGTTCGCACCATTGGCAGCATATGGTATAAGAATTCACTATTTCGACGAGTGAAATATTTCGAAGCAATCTGTGTGTAAATGCACTTCACATTTGCCGCATATATATATGTATATTGTATGGCTCTTGCAGACTTTACACCGCCTTCTTGCATTTGACTCATGTCTGGAAATTATATGTCCAACGTTGTCCGTTCTAATTTCTTTCGGAAGGTGCTCTTCAGAAAGATTTCCTCGGAAAATATTAACGCTTGATTCTTCAAACTTCATATGACATACTGCAAGTTTCCAGTTATTTACTACTACGCTGTCTAAAACATTAGTAAATAGAAACCCCCACCACTTTCTTCCCCTGATTGGTATTTGGTAATTTGCCATTGCGTTGTCGTATAAGTCGACTACACCCATATATTTGTTGTACTGGCAAATAATATTTGGCTGGGGATCCTGTATTTCTTTCTTACCCCTTCCTGTCATATCGTTTGAGTGGAGTAGCATGTAAATGATTACTTTATGATTACAACTGTAACCACAGAATTATTATTCCATTTGACCATACAAATGCCAGAATTTGAATCGTATACAGAATCATGAAAACCCCTTGGTTGTTTATTTATATCCTTTGACGAAACTAAGGGACATTTTGACGTTCTGTTCTCTCTTATAGTTCTTGTCGCAGAATATCCCACTGCATCAATTTGAACAAACAATTTGTATGATGAAAAAAATTGCCGAAAATGTTCGTTTTTATTATCCACAAGAGATAACAAATCCAATATAATTTGTCCTCCGAGTCCAAATTCGCTTTTTTTCGGTATTTTGTTTGGCTCCTCCGTAGGGAACAAACTGATACAAATACCCATCCGATGAGCACAAGCACCATAGTTTATACCGAAATCGCACCGGTTTTCCTTTAATACAGATTTTGCAAGAGTGACGTCTAAAATAAGGCACCATTTGCTCATCGGTTGACAAATTGTGCGCGAAAATGCCAAATTGCATGTCTTTTTATTGATATAGTCAAACAATGGTTTCAATTTTGAAACTATTTATCAGATTTGTCCAATTTGTCGTTATCTGATAAAAACAAGTTTCTCTTGATCTCTTTGAAACGATTACGCGTCATTGCCTTTCTTACCATTGGGACGCCTTTATCTTCGTTCAGTGACCAATAGATTTCGATCCGTGGAAGATTGTGGTATCCCATAGAATCAGAATGCCAATGAACTTTTTCAATTCATTCAGAGACATATCAAAATTGTGTCTGTTATTGCCGACGGCATACTTTTTGAAAATTTTATTACCAAGTCCAGGAGCGAAATGTCGAAGAACAATTGAAAAATTTCAATAGGTGTCATACCGCCTATTTTATTTCCTAATTGCTCAATTGTTTCCTTCTCTTTGTTACGTGGGGATTTTGCTGTAACTGTAGTAATTTCTTTACACCACAACGGATTTTTAGTGAAAGAGGAGTGATTCTCTGATTTCTTTAGTTTTGGGGTTTTTGAACATTTGTTATCCTTGAAAAAACATTATTAGTTATACATGAAGAATGTACTTATACTGTTTACTATTTTCAAGTAAGACAAATTTTTAAATGAATGACAAGATGTTAATTAGAAACTGATTTGTAACATATATGAGAGATCAAGTTAGAAAAAATTATCGATGAACCGCGGGTGGTTGGCCATTTCTGCTATCAGGTATCAAGCTTTATCAACACCCATTTTTTACAGAACGTAATTGTATGTGTGTAAATGAATACACACTAAATCTGTTCTGAACCTAGCTCATCGGTTATAAATTATTATATTAAATCTTCTATATATGTTACAACATTGATGGTCGATCTAATCCGATGTGTTCTTAGCGATGTGCAAAGCGATGTAGCGAAGCGATGTGTTCTTAATTAAATTGAAATAATTCCTGAAGTTAACATCTTTTCATTCATTTAAAAATTCGTCTTACTTTAAAATAGTAAACACTATACATTTTTCATGTATACATATCGTATTGGTACGCCAATAATACTAAAATGGGCTATATGTGTTAAAGGGTTCGAACTTTGATTATTAAAGTCCCCTTTCTATTAAAATCAATGCAGAGGTAACTTTGACCATCTTTAAGATGGTCGGATGCTTCTCAGAAAGAACCCCAATGTAAGTATTATACCGGGTGTACTTTGAAGTCCCTCGCTTCATTGGTAAAAACACAAAGGCTCATCATAATTTGTAACAGATGTTAATTAGTCCAAAAATAGCATTTCAGCTGTTGGAATGTTCTTATAGAAGGGAATCTTTAAATTAGATCTACTTGAGGAATTAATTCAATTTAATTCAAAACACATCGCATATGTCGAACATCAATGTTGTAACATATATAGAAGATTTTATATAATAATATATAACCGATGAGATCAGAGTTAGTATGTATTCACTTACACGCATACAATGACTTTCTGTAAAGAAACGGGTGTTGATAAATCTTGATACCTGATAGCAGAAATGGCCATCCACCCGCGGTCCATCAGTATTTTTTTCTAACTTGATCTCTCATATATGTTACACATCCGTTTCTAATTACCATCTTTTCATTCAATTATTACTTATACCAGTACTTAAAAATAATGTCAAAGCCAAATATACTTGCGGAATGAAAATAAATTTAAAAATAAAAACAAAATTAAGTGTAATAGGAATACTATTATGATACCAGAAGAAAGCTTCAAATAATTAAAAAAAAATTCCTAACTTTAGGTGCGTAGATGCACCACAGGCCATATATGGGTTAAAGCAACTGACAAACAACTGTTCGTAAAATTGTAAGTTTATGGAAATATATTAGTTTATAAGAAAGATAAAATGTAATAATAAATTAGTTCCAAAAAAAAAGGAGAGAATAACTTCCGACTAATTACCATTAAACATTTAATTACCATTAAAAGAAACAAAGAAAAGCCCGAGAAACAATAAAAGTCAAAGTTATTATATATGATATATAAAATAAATGCACATAACAGTTACATAGCGTTGTTATAATTCTTAAAATAATATCAAATTAATCCCTGCACAAAACATTGAATAGAAAATAATCCGATACAGCAATTCATTCGATCCGCCCAGTAATTGGATAAATAATTGGGAAAGCTGAGGCATTGCGTCGCCATTCTGCTGCTAGTATAACTACTATTTTGTGCTACCTTCACCAACGTGAATAATACGTAGAATAGTAAACGATCGAATGAAATTACCGAAGTGCTTGTTACACTCCTTAGCTTTGAACAATTTGCTGCAACCAACGGAAAAGCATAATGAACTGCACTAACTTTTCTACTGAATGGGATTATCTCGGTAATTTGGCAAATTGGTTTATTATTTTGGAAACATAGTATTTACTATACTTGGTCTTCATTTAAATAGTATACCGTATTAAAGGTCTTTAGTTATTATAACAATTTTTTGCAATAGGCCATCAATAGTGGGGTTTAAATGTTTCCTGTCGGAAAAATTATATGTACGTGAAGATAGGTGAAAAATATTTCTGGTTTCCCACAAGTTCTGATTCTTCTTTCCAATGATACCCGTTATGAAGGATCTAACTTCAAGGGTTCTCATAACCACCTAACTTAAACATACAGGATATTTGTAATGGCTTAGCAATAGTAGATATGAAAAAATGAATGGAAGCAATTATCTTATATTATGTAAGATCTCTTCTTTAACAATATTGAGCCTCAAAAGTTCTACTGTCTAAGAAGTCACTTTGAAAAGGCAAATCGTACTTGATGATTAATGTGATCGGGCTAAATCTAATTATAGATGATCTGAATATCACTATTTTATTTATCGGGGACTGAATCTTGAATTTTCACTAGCATTTTCTACTTGCTCTTGCTTTTTTTTTTGTTTTGTGTAGGATCTTAACGGAAAATGTGCGACCACAGACTCCTCTCGCGAGCCGAGTGCAACACTACAACACGAGATTCCAGCATGAGTGCGTGAGGAACCCATGAGGATGGAAATCCGCAATGCATTGCCCAACAGCAATGGTGATGGCAATGTGATGGGACGTGAGCAGACCCTCATTAAACGCCTGACGCATTTAGATGCCCGTTAAACTGACCCTCCTGGGGCTATCTGCCTCCCTAAAACCGTGCTAGTATAACTTCGGGGAGACTAGAGAGATGTAGATGCCAGTCACCGTATAGATGTGAAGGTGTAGATGTGCAGCTTCTTGCATTGGAGAACAATACTTGTCACAACATATCGTTCATATCGACTCTGATAGGCGACCCCGATCGACTCCTTGGAGGCCGCCAGCCAGATACACTTGCGAGCATTTCCGATTGTTTACTGTCCCAGAATAGACGAACATAATTGCTGGGTGAAATTCCACGTCTTGGTTGACTGTGTCATTCTTTCCACAAATTTGAATCGGGAAAGATCGTATGCTCATGGCTCTCGTACTGGCTCTCGCACTGAGCACACGTTGAAGTGAGCGAGCGTTTGAAACGTTCCAATTAGAATATAAAATGTCAATGTCCAGATAGGACCTATGTTAAGTGGAAGCTAAGATCTCTCCGCCTCTTCTCGGACAATGTCTTTATGTATAGCATCATTTGGTGCGTTTGGCGTCCTTTACTCGAGTTATCCCACTCCTCTTGCCATCTCGCACATAATCTACTTCTGACAGCTTCTTTAGCAGCTTTATAATCTTCCTTGCGCTTGCATTTAATATAACTTCATGTATTTCTGCCCTTTCTAGAACCAGGAGCTTTACGGGTGGTGTTGCAGCTCAGAACCTCCGTGAATACTGTCTTTTATGCTCTGGTGACTCTTATTATCGCGGTCCTTTGTACTTTGGACAGTAGGTGCGCTATTTTCCGTCCTTCTAGCGGCCCTACCTATACCGCAGCTGCATACAGCATAGCTGAGTGAATGGCTAAGAAGGAATTGCCGTTTTGAGCTCTAGGCCCTTTTGCCGTTAGCATGAGTCTTCTAAAGTTGGTGCATGTGCTCAGTAAATGACAGATATTTGTCCAAAGTGATACCGGGTATTTAATGCTTGCTGTTTGAATATTCTGCTCGGCGCTAGCCAGCAGGATCTGTCGTATTTTTCGTATCCCGCTGAGCACAGTTGCTTCCGTCTTTTTCTGGAGCAACTTCTAGGTTGTGCTCTCTTAACCACCTTGCGACAATTTTATGAAGATGTTCAAAGCTATTCTAATCGAGACTCCTACCTAGCTGCTCCGATTAGAGTAACGTCGTCTCCAAATCCTATAATTTGCACTCCCTCTAGAAAGTGTTGTTGGAGCAAGTTGTCGTACAGCAGGTTCCATAGGAATGATCCTAGGACTGACCCCTGCGTGACTCCAGAGATCAGTTCACGTTTTCAAGGGCCGCCCGGTGCTAAGTATGTTATACTCCGATCGTTGAAGTAGTATTCCATGAGCTTAAGTTAGTATATAGGGACATACGTTTGCGGAGTTGAACGCGTTTTTGACGTCCATCGCGCAGAGTGTCCGTGTGTGTAGGGTTCCAGGCGAAGCCTCCTCTGCGAGGTTTACTATGATAGCGTTGACCACGAATTAGCCCTTTTGAAAGCCGAACTGATTTGCAACAAACCTGATATGCAGGTGTTGAGTAGGCAGATTGGCCGGTAGCTGTTTACCGCTGCTTGTTCCTGGCCCTTGAGGATTAGAACTAGTGAAGCATGTTTCCAGAATTTTGGGAATTCACCGATTTATAAGCATTTGTCTAACATATGCAAGAGTGCTTTGTTATTCACTTCGGCCAGGCTTCTTATCACCTTGTTGGGGATGTTGCAAATCAGTCGCAGAGTCGCATTAGTAAGAAAAATGAGGAAGGAGATCCTTGAACGCGATCTGCAGCAGCTTACCTCTCCTCGGAACAGTCTGCTATTTCGACATTCTTTACTTTCCGTTGGAGTTTGCGCCCGGTCGCGCTTAGCGACGCAATTTCTTTGTTCCACCAATAATCCTCGTTTCGATGGGTGGGTTTTCCTCTTTTTGGAATGTTCTTATCGCACGAATTACTTTTCATTTTTATGAACTGATCTACTGCTTCCTGTGGGGTATGTGCTTCTTGTGGCAGAGGTAGCTGCTGCAGATCGCGTTCAAGGATCTCCTTCCTCATTTTTCTTACTAATGCGACTCTGCGCTCCGTTAGTTTGAAAGTGGTGTTCAGATCGAACCTAATATATCTGTGGTCACTGCTTGATTCCTATTCACATACCCGTCATTCTTGGATATACTTATATGTCTCGCTGTCTATACAAGCGTTATATCTATGACTCAGTGCTTGTTGTTAGCATGTAACGTAGGTCCTTTCCCTGCATTGCAGACCACCAGTTCGAATCGAGCTATGAGCTCATCTACGGCTCGCACTCGATTATCAGTCAATTTGGAACCCCAGCTCGTAGATTTTGCATTAAAATCACCTGCTAGAATAAGTTTGCCTTTTATCTTCCCAATAATATCTGCCAGGTCTCCTAGTTGGTTTATGATGTCGGAGAAAGGTAGATTTGGAGAAAAACAGCAACTGACTATGGTTATTTCTTGGGTTTCCACAGCTATGTAACCTTTGCCTGGACACTCTGTTGCCACCTCGTCGAATCTTTCTGCTGCCACTTCGTTGCTGCAATATATCCCGGTTGAACTTGTTTCGTCGGCAAAGAGTTTTGGGCTAGACAATTTTATGTTGTGTTCACTTACGATTGCTCTTGCTTTTCGAATTGTAATATTGCCATGTACATGAAATATTATGGCTTGAATTAAATATGATATAGATGCAAGCAGGTTAGCTTAATCAACAAATGATCTATATATATATATATATATATATATATATATAAAAGAAAGTCGTGTTAGTTACACTATTTATAACTCAAGAACG
>WYDF02280185.1:0-17189 GCA_009867245.2 Adranes taylori | reverse complement strand
GAAATTGAAAAATACCCTACTACGCGTTTTGGTTCACCCTGTATACAATTTTCAATAACATGCAAAATATTTTATAGACGTAAAAGGTGAGGGTGTAATTTTTCTCCATATAATATGATACAGGAGCAATTGGATTTGGACACACTATTGGGACACCCGGTATATTTTATACTGTTCTATTGCTTGTATTTGTCTATTGCATATACAATAGTTTTGTTTTCTCTTTCCACCTTACCTATTTCCTATACCGCTGGAGTGTATGTTCCTAACCCATGTTAGTTAGAGTTTCTCAGTGATCTTAACGCCGGTGACCGGTGTTGAGTGAATTATTGTGGTTCCTAGAATTCCTGCCATTATCATTATCCGAAACATTGTGCTAATGGTGCTTGTAGTATACTCCACTTTTACATGCATCTTCCATGGTTGTTTTGTTAGCATATCACCGCACGTTTGTACGATTTACATGAACCGCTTGTATATAATTTTTGTGTATGCATTTGTACTATTTCTTTTGACATTTGCTATATTGATATTTAATTTTGTACTGCTTTTTTTGTTTGTATTTTGATCAATAGACGTGTTTTGTTAAATCGTTAATGCTGTTTCACTCATTAGCAGTAAGTTTGTTTCAGCTGCCCGCCAGATTACGAACACCTAGGCAACTCCAAAGACTCGTAGCTACCCATGCCCTCAGTAAGTCTCTGCGGACAGGAGGAACGACAAGATCAGTTCCATCGTGCGGTCTCACGTTAAATTACGTTTCCGGAGGATAGTATATTCTGTAATAATTAAGAAATTTGTTTACGTCATTTGTGACTATCGCTCAGACTTCGTATTCAGCGTCGACAGTAGGAGTCTGTCATATTCTTTCATAGGTAACTAAAGTTCTTAGATCCAATAATAGTAATATTTAAAAACGAATTTACAGACTTTATATTTTTATATTGAAGTCTCTCTTATTGTGTTTTTGCTAATCCGTGCAATTTTTCATATCTATGTACAGCGCTGGGAATAGTGTATCGAAATCTGGTAGGCCATTGTATATTGCCCAAGTCTCTTATATAATAATTTAACGTTAAAAACTTTTAATAAAATATTTTTTATGTTACTGATTCATGTATACAACTATTTATAATATATAATAATATAAAAGAAATTTAATGCCACTAATATTATATAGTTAAGTTCTCTATATCGTTCTATAAGCCTACGATTAAACCTTATGGAAGAAACAGAAGAAGGAAGTAAACAGCTTCTATTTAAAAGATATCTAATTTCTTGGAACAGAGACTTTATTGTCTAAATAGTCATTCATCTTCTGTCTGCTTTTATTGTCCTATTGCGAAAACCAAAAACCAAGCTATGAAATAAAAGATGTAATGGGTGCTCTATTGATTGCTTTTAATAATAAATCGAAAACTGAAAACACGCGTCAATCTATGGCAGATGTGACGGAAATACGCAATTTTCTAAATTATATTTGTCAAATAATCTCTACCACTGATTTTCTTTAAATCATTATAATTTAAGCTATCATTATTATTACTATTATTATTATGAGGTTTTAAATGCAATGAATTTTAGCTTTGTATATAACGTATATCTTGTTTTCGCTTTCCTTATAATTTGATATATCGTTAATACATATAAAAATTACTGATAATAGAAACAAAAATGTTAAAACACTTTCGCGACTACTCTATATACAGTTAAACTAATGGCGGTATGTTAACATTGCATTATTTCGCCTGCAATCTACGGTGGACCAGAATGGAGCAAACTGAGGCCTATGGTGAAGCAAAACGTTAAGATGCCTAAAATTAAAATATGCCGTAATATTGAAGCATTGCATAGATTTAGTCTTTACTTTCGGTTTGATTCCAACCACGTAAAGGGTTTTGTCGGCTATTACTTCAAGGATTTCATTGTAAAATGACGGATTATCTGACCGATTGGAGACATTTAGCAGGAGGGCCATGGACAACTTGACTAGTCAGCGGACGAAAATCTTGTATTTCAATAATAAGGTTCCAGGGTTCCAACATATAGGTTTAGCATTCCTTGATACATGTGGATATTCCATTATAAATAACTATTGTAGGAGCGCATCAGCCTTCATCCCCATTAACACGCCAATGGGGCTCAGATGGGCGTTTAAGAGACTGCCAGCATCCAGACGCTTGTTCAGTGTGTTATTGAACTCAAGGGACACATATTTGTTTAGTGGCGTTCTGCCGTTCAGAATAGCATGATTAATATCCAAGAGTTTTATACTATTCGGTTTCCAGATGCACAGGTTTCGGTGCTTTGGAGTTGTCAACTACTGAAAGTTTATGGTTGTGGGAGAGAATATGGTTCCTTAGATGGAATCTGTCTGGATTGTTTATCATACAAGTATCATGCTCCGTAGAGCGCATAGCGAGGGATCGAATCTGGGAGTCGTTCAAGTGCGGTTGGACGGGCAGGAACCACATTGTGATTTAGACACTTTGTAAGCTTTCTGCTGACACATTTGCCCTCACTTAAATTTTTTTTATACAATGAGATTTTAAATTCGTTGACAGTCCCAATGGAGAATCACAATGTGTCGAGGAACTCGTTACCTAATCGATCCTCTAAAGCTTGATCGATTATGTAATCCACATTGTAACTTGTGAGTACCGCATTTAGAAACCAAAGGAGACTTATCTTTATTGTTTTTCAAGAGATTGTTGAAGTTTGAAACACTAAGGGAAACACGGATATTAAATTGCCCAAAAAAGGAACCAAACTTATAAAACTACCGTGACGTTCAAGGAAAATTATGTGTATATCGTCTTAGCGTTTTAAAAACGGTCAAAAGACGATGACGAGAATACATTGCGATTTAGACACTTTGTAAGCTTTCTACTGACACATTTGCCCTCACTTAAAATTTTTTTTATACAATGAGATTTTAAATTCGTTGACAGTCCCAATGGAGAATCACAATGTGTCGAGGAACTCGTTACCTAATCGATCCTCTAAAGCTTGATCGATTAGGTAATCCTTTCACTCCCTTTTGGTAAGAAACTGTTGATAAGTAAGTTGTTCATCATTAAACATGTTGCACACATGACTGGGTTCAACAGTCTGCATTTAAAGAAAAATATACTGCTTTGTGGGCATGCTTGTTTATTATTATGATAATGTGTTTTTCCGTTGCTGCATTTGTTTTGTAGAATTGGCAAGATAGGTTCTCAACCTTACCAATTTTATGCATATCCAAACTTACGAATAGTTTAGAGCCGAGATTCTCAAAGTGTGAGTCTAGACCAGGGGGCGGGGGGCGTCGTCTTAACTTTTGCGACCACCCGTCGCAAATGTTATTTGACGGGGCGCAGAAAAATATATGACAAATCATTTTTTTTTATTAATTAAAAATTTACTATGCATTAAAAATTTACTATGCATTCTGTTTATAAATATTACAAATAAAATTATTACATAATTATTTTCTTATAAATAAAAATAATTTAAATAAAACAAAAATTCCTTATCGTTTCTGCGAATTTAAATAGTTATATTTAATTGTTAACTTTCTAGTAATTCGAGTAGTAATTTTATAAATACAAGTGTCCTCGGGGGGTCCTTTGAAATGTTTAAGCGTAAAAGGGGGTCGTGGACCAAAAAGTTTGAGAAATGCTGGTTTAGGGAACAAGGTCCTGTAAAATAATTCGTGTATATCGAGAGTTTATTTTTAGTGAGACTAAGCATTTTGATCTTCTTGACAGCTGTCAGAAAAGTTTTTCGAATGCTTTTGCCCTGGGATCTTCTTCCAGAATGTGATTCTGCGAATAAGCATATCAGGATGTTAGCAAGGAAAGTTCAGGTGGTGGCTGAAAGGATGGGATATGTTTAAAAGGAACGGTTCGGATATTCTGTGAATATGAGGTTGATGATATTGAAAGTGTGTATCAGTAGTAATTATTATGTTGTATGGTGCAGAAATGTGGGCGGTGGCGAAGAGAAAGGAGTTGAAGGCGACGATAATGAGATATCCATATTTCCATTGTCTTCTTATCTACTTCCTATGGTTTTTAGTTAGAGCACAGAAAGGACCGGCACATATCAAATTGTTTCTTGCTGCTTGTGTAGCTAACTTGTCAGTTATTTCGTTTCCCTCATTATGCTGGTACCCACTATAATTTCAGATGGTTATGTTTTGCCAGTGCCTTCAGGTGTTAGGCAGCCTCACGGCAGTTGGTACTCACAGGTTTTATGTTACAGTGCCTTCACTGCTGCTTGTCAGTGTGTATATCGGTATTGTCCTCTTTCATGTTTGTATGCATGATTTCTAGGGCCAATGTCAATGAGCGCTTTACATTTTGGGTCGTATATCCTTCCTCTTGCTCCACCACTGTTTAGTTTCAACCCATCTGTGTACAATTTCAACGCACCTTTGCCATACAAAGGTTTGTTTTTTCAGAAGTTCCTGGGAAAAATTACAACTTCACATGCTTGTTCAAATTTGAACCTTAGTGACATGTCATCCCACCTACACTACGCTAAGTTGTACCACTCTGGGCTCTCGAAGGATCTTTAAGTGTTCCATGAGGTTGGCGATTTTCGGTTTTGTAGTCTTTGTCAATAACTATGGTTTGTACCAGAGCCTTCCTTTTCGCAAATAAGTGAAAAGAAAGCAGTTCAATTCATGGGCATATGTAAAAGGATGTTTCCCCCTATTACTTTTGGACTACAAAAACAAGAGATGAATCAAATGTAGAACATATTTTGCCTCCGTCTGACAGCATTTTTATCCACTTGCTTTCCCCAAGTACTGAGAATTCCAACCCTCCTCCATTTAGATTCTTACAGTTTCCTCTGTTGAGCAGTGAACACTGCTGAGGGTATTCACTGCTGACAGTGAAGAGAAATATACGAAAGCTTTGAAGTGTTTAAATATATTTGGATGCCAGACAAAGATTTTAAGTATCCTGTTTCCGGTAAACGAAATTTGATGTTTCAAAATAGTTTTCTCAAAAAGTATCCTTGATTGGATATTCCGATGCCTTGAAAGAAGTAATGTGGAATGTGTGCATTTTCTTTGGAGCCAAAGAAGGGGGTCGTGGGAAACAAGATAAATGCGATGAATCTGCCTCAACCCAACAGAATCGCTCAAGGCGATCTAAATGTTCTAGAGTGCTTGAACTACAAGAAAATAGCCGAAGACAACAGATACATTTTGAAAGCTATCAAAAAAACTGTCGTGTAATGTAAAGTAAAGAAGCCAAAAAAAGCCCCGGGGAAATAATAATTCCGCGTTTGGCTGAAAGGCAAGTTCATCGTCAAAATGTCCAGGCAGAGAAGAGCACTATCGTAGAAATATTTTTTTCCTTTTGTTGTTTATTTAAATACGGAGGTGGTAGCACGCTTCTCGGGTCAAGAAGCTCTTAATTCCGGGTCGAACCAAAATGACCAAGAAAACTATTGAACGAATCCAAAAAGCTAAAAGCTCTATACTTGAGTTATAATGATCGAAAACCGTTGCCTTCTGACTCTGAGTATGTACGCATGGATGAAAAATAAATTCACAAGGATATATTTTTACACAAGGATATTTTTTTCTGAAAAACCATCTACTGCTTTTAAAGCCATTGACACATGTGTTGCGAATTACTTCCCACATATATAAATAATGCTGTAAATTTCTGCAACTCGACTCCCAGCTACTCCCAAGGAGTCGTTCTCTTTGGGAGTCGCTGTTGAGCCGACTTGATAGCTACTTCCGAGAACAGGATATGAGCGCTTCACGGGGTTAGCTCTTCTTACATTACACCGAAACATAATTGTTGTTCCTGAAGATGTAATTCAGCTTATTATATCAAACAGAACAATCTGATTCCTTAAGATTAAATCTCATTTTGAGAAACTTTAAATCTTTTTATACGTAACTAATTATAGCAACCCTCTCTCATTAAAATTTTATAACTACGCCTATCGCCTATCATCCAATCAATGCCTATAACGGAACTGTAGGACAGGTAGACATTGCCTCAATTATGCTCAGACATGCAGTCCTTTACTCACGCTTACTCCGATACGATAAATTTATTGGCAACAATTTTCATTGAGTTATGACTTAACTTACTATTACAGCTGGATTCTAGTAATGCATCGTAGAGAGGTTGGCGTATGTTTGAACTCAAAATGAGTTTTGTTCAATGTATCTGCAGCCAAAACATTAACATTGTCCATATTTTAGGAAACTGAACTTTGGACCTTCTTGATGCAATTCTTCTTATTCTTTTTTATCCGGCAAGCATCCACTCCAGGACATATGCCTCTTCCATTTGTTTTGACATTGTTTTTCCTGTGAATTTATTATTCAGTTTTCCTCGCGTGGCGCTGGTTGTCCTCTTGCCACCTTGTCTGTGGTCGACCTCTGCTCCTCTTTAACTCCCATGATCGCAATTGCGTCAAGATCTTGCTCCATTTAAGATTATCTCTCGCCACGTGACCCACCCACTACCATTTCAATCTTACCACTTGTTCCACCACATCTATGACTGCCGTTCTCCTTCTGATTTCCTTGTTCCGGATTTGGTCTCTGAAACTGATCCCCAACATTGTTCGCTCTATTGCTCACGAAGTTCAGGTTGGCAGACCCGAAGTCGGTTTGCGTTACTCTTCGTGAGAGTCGCAGTTTCGAGCCCGTACGTTGCAACTGGCAAGACACACGTGTTATATAGCTTTCTCTTGAATCTTTGGTTCAAAGAATCTTTGGTTTATAAGAGTCTTTGGTTCTCGGAGGATGTAACTGAGTCTGCCCGTAGCTGCCCAGGTGAAGCCGGTACGTCTTGTGATCTCTTCTATTGCAATTAATCTGGCAAAATTGTTTTCTTCCGCTTCCGCAGTGCGGTGCCAAATTCAACTACCTTAATAATTCTATTCCCTTAATGCTTAATTCAATTATCTTACTTTTAGCGTCAAATTTCACAGCTCATGCTTTACTTCAATTATGATAAAATTTCAAATCGGATACTTATTTCTGGGCGGTGGAAGTACGACAACCAATTTTATTTTTTCTGTGCGTACCTTAAAAATTATCTACAATTATCTTCGCATAATCTTACCAAAATAGTAGCGTAGGTACCAAAATAGTTATACGAGGCAATCGCTAAGGGCACTACCGCTACACTAATTTTCTGCCTAAGAATCTAGTTTTTTCGCCAACTTATACTACAATTAGAAATTTGTTCAGAAATAGTTTACTTCAGCAACATACATTTAGCCAAGACGAAAGAATGCCGACATTAACTAAATTAAGAAGAAGAAGAAGAAGAAGAAGAACATGGATTTACAATTAAATGCATATTGAACAGTTTAGTGAATAAAATAAATATTACATTCCATTAAAATTTTGGAGATGAAAATATAAAGCGACTGATATTTGCAGCATAAAAACTACAAAGGATAGAAAAGTAGTACAAAGTTTTTGTGCAATTAATCTCAGGTAAATATTTTGGAAATATATGGTTCATCAAGATAATAGTACCTTCACATACGCTTGCAGAAGATGAAAATAAGTGGAAGAGTTAAAGAGCAAAATGTAAGGTGCCATTATATCCACAATAGAACTATTATTTGCTATTATTGTCAAGGGTTGAAACATATCTACCTGCCAGCCTCTCGTTTTTATGGTAAACGTAACGTATAGATGCATGGCTAAAGTGGTCTCCCGTTCCGTGTTATTATTGAAAAGGGTTGCGAGCTCATATGTCAACAAAATTGAAAAGGGTTCAAAGTCTGATCGGTATAATGATGGTTACACGGATGGATTCCTTTACAAATTTAATACGAATTATGACTCGGTTACAATGTTTTTATTTGTTTTGAGGGTTTTTGCAAAAATAATATATGTATTTTTAATTTTCCCACAGGTATTTATACAGTACAATATTTTATTTATTTATTTATTGTCCAAAATCATTTTAAATGTCATTTACTCATTGGTAGTATGGGGTTAACGTACATTAAGATTTCTTCAATTTGTGTCGAGTATCTGAAAAATATGGGAACCCCCGGATAATTTTGCTGGATTAATCTACCGTCACTCGCGTCAAATTACATAACACCACTACCAATCGAACTCCGAAAAAGTCATTATTTTGGTAAAACCCCCCAATTTGGGATGAGACATTGAAAGAAACTATTATAAAGTTTATATTCTTCTTGTTCCGGTATGCAGATATTGTAATTAACTTTTCAAAAACTATGGTTGTTGCAAACGTTTCTTTCGCATTTTTCACAAGTGTCGTTTGTTTTTGTGTTTCTGTGTGAGCCACATATATAACAAGTGCCTGGACGGGTTGCAGTTCAGGCACTTGTTATAGGATAGAGCTCCTTCTTGTTTCTATTTTGACAAAAAGAATGTGATATCTTTTAGGAGTTTGATCATGCTGGCTTTTCTTTTTAGGTGTTTTTCCAAAAGCTGCTGTACCAAAGATTTAAAAAAAGTTGTCTTCAGCTTTTCATTTCCATGTTGTTATTAAAAAAACTTATTGAGCATTTATGCTCTTAATGATCAGCAGTCCATTGGCCATTGGGAAATGTCCATTGGAAATATAGTCATTGACCACCATCTAGTGATCCTTGAGGTTGAATAAATAGAGCACATATAATCAACTGCATCTACTCATTAGTTTTATTATAATCTATTATCATTTCTAATTTTGAAGTTACGGTATCTCATTTGTCGTCATCGGAAATTGTAAACATCACCAGAACAGCTTGGTTTTCTTTGTTATGTACTGTTACAGAATTATTATGGAAAAGTACCTTTCAGATTTAATCATACCACCTGTAGCTAAATAATTAATGGCAACGCCAACCCTTAACAATAGCCGATAGTTTCTATAGTTCATGCAGCAAAATGAAAGAGCTGTTAATCTTAAATAAAATGTACTGTTAATAGTTTAAGAAATGCATACATGCAAGTAAATAAAATATTCCTTCATTCAGCAATTAATGCCATGTAAAAATAGTAAAATATAATGTTAGTCAAATATTAGTCTTACTCATGATAGTAATTCAATAAAAATGGCGCATCTAGATTCTCAGTGTACTTCTGAAATAATTATTAATTAAATGTACTTACAGTTCCGTCGCTCCTCACAAATGTATTTTATAATTATTTTATGTCCACGCATAGTGATCTTATTAATTCATTCCACATTATTTTAACTTGTTTCAATTAAGAAACTTGTAGCCTAATAATTGTAATCTATTTTATTCGTAAAACTAATGCTTACCAGAATTATCTAATTTATTGTCTGGTTACTAAAATCAACACTTTTAATCTATTCTTGAACACTTTATATTACGCACAACTAACTATTAAGAATAGTACTGGACGAGCAGTGGTATATCGGAAACGCAGACCTACGAAAAGAACTATAAGTCAAGATCCTAATAGAAATTGCTAAGAAATCATTTCATAATAGAAATGATAACACGACTAATAGATCACCCAGACGGAAACATCCAAAAGCAATGAAAGAATAAGCAACAACAATATCCACTAGCAATAATGTTAAAAAAATTATCTGGGGTGCCATATCATTACACTACAGATCAAATACAGCTCCTATTTATACCCACAGGCTGAAAATTGGAACGAAGGAAGTTATTTTTTCAGTTACTAGTTTGATATAGTTTTATCAAACCGTTAACGTATACGATTGAAAATTTATACGGTTTCTCTCGGAGGAAGGATTCTCGACAGATTATCGGAGGAAGAAGGTTCGAGTCCCGATACTTAGTATGTAATATTTTAGTTTATATTACTTACTAAGTATATTACTAGCTAAACACACACGCAGAGAACAATAACATATAATAAGAAAAGTAGAACATAATTTTAATTAGTTGGTTAAGCGACCTTTTTTAAACTGATAGATATAGAAAATCCTACAAAAAAAAGGAGGGCTAAATTATAGACCCTTAAACAGAAGGTAGATAAAACAAAATAGAGATAGGAAATTTGTATGGGTAAAGGGGTTTGTACTACAGACTACTTCAAGCAGATGGTAGACGAAGCAAAACATAAAAAGGAAATTTGTATAAAACAAGGGGGTCTGTAGCACAGACTACCTACCTTAAGCCAAGGACAAACCATAAACAAAATAGGCAATTTATATGGGGTTTTAATCTGCTCTCTTGAAGTTTAAAGGTTGTAGTGCAAGTCACTCACATCGCAAATACTTGCCCTCGTATCAATTCGTATTTTTGCTCAAACTTTCCTTCTTGTTTACTCTATATAGCTTCTTTATACAAAACTTTTTATGATAATTTGTAAACGCCCAGTAATATTTATCGTGTTTTCTTCTTCTTCCTCTTCATCTTCTTCTTCTTCTTCTTCAGAATTTTGGTATGGACATTAATCCTTTAACAATTCGAATCCGGTAATAAAACCTAGAGCCCGCCGTTTGCGCAATTGTTAACTCCAAACTCATTCCGGATATAAAAAGTTATGACAAAAAAAAGTTATTTAACCGAACACGTTTTCACATAAAAAATCGGCAAATTAACATTAATATGATTTCACAACATGACACATGATATTACATCATATTTTATTAGCAGTAGCCATTATTATTCATTTCTATTATAAATTAATATATTTTTAGTTCAACATTGAAACCCGCCATATCGTGAACCACCACGTGTGGCGGTCACAGATGAACTCCATTTTTCGCGTTGCTAGTTATTCACAATGCCATCATATCGATGGTAAATATTGCAAACAAAAAACAGAATTCTTAATAAGTAAAGTCACTATTAATCTGTTAGAATTAAGTAATTTTTAAAGCGTATAAAAAATATATTTAAAACAAAAATTAAATGGTTCACCTGTCAATATTGTATTATATGTTTTAGGGTGAAATTAACCCTATAGGCAGATAAACCATCTGTCATATCATAATTAAGTTAGATTCATGTATGTAAATATGACTGTTCCTTCGTATTAGGTATTAGGTACTTGATATTTTAATAGATCAATCTATTAAATTGAGCAGCGTCTTAAGTCAATAAACCTTTTTTAGTTAACCATAATTTCGAAAGCCAGCAAAATATTACTTTTTTTTTCTTAACAAAAAATATTTTTTACAAACAAATAGTATATACATACAATTCAATTCAATTATTTATTTTAACGTTCAAATTCCTTAAAACCTTTGTGAAATACGTATACTGTATACAAATATGTTTTGATAACTCTATAAAAATGTTATTATATTAATATACAGTATGATTTGCTAAATGTTAGTGTACAAATAATTAACTATTAGTTGACTAACAACGGATTCATTGATCAAAGCAGTTTTTGAGCTTCTGCAATTGTTCTGATCTGCGGCCATAATCTGCGCTATCTTGGTCGGAGTCGATAGCAACGTTCAGCTAAGACACTCTACAATAGCTATTTTTAATGAGTTCTGTTGAAATATTGTTACGACTCTACCCGGAGCCACCACCAAATTGTCATGACCGTTTTTAAGGGATAGGGACGTAGGGCTATTTACTCAAATATACTAAGAGTACCAGGACTACTGAAAATTATACGAAGGTTAAACTTATCGGGGGTTAAATTAAAGAAAATATTTTAATTTAATCAAATATAATTAACATCAAAAAATAAAGATTAAACATGGTTGACCCAATTACAGTTTACTAATTATTAGTTAAAGTTAGTTTAAGTTATTTAAAACAATTTAATTTTTAAATAAGTATTAAATCTTACATTTGTGCATCACACTGCGCTGCCTTGTTTCACTGACTTTATTTATGCTTAACTGATTAAAAAGGGTAATGTCTGGAGAATACAGGGAGATCCATCAAATCTGCAGACTCCAAAACATTTGCCGTTCATATATTTTGCGTTTTTTATTATTTAGCAAATCAATATTCAATTGTCGGCTGTTCATTAAGATTGTTCAGAATATTAATTCCTAGGTCATCACATAATTCAGCATGTTATAATTGTTGTTTATTGATTCCTTTAATTAACAGAATGAGAACCACGGTTCATATACTCCCAGATATCTGGAAAAAATATTCAAGTAACCAATTTATTACTTGCTCGCAGATCAGTGGGATTAACTTGAGGATAAGGACGACAGTGCATATAGTCCGAGATAATTCTATAAAGCGTCTGGTTTAATATTATTGAAAACTTTTACAACTTTAAAAAGAAATCCTTTTGTATAATATAATTGAAAATTGAACTAGTTAAAATATTTAATATCGCAAAAGTGACATACTTATGATGCTCAAAGATTATTAAATTTCAAATCTGTAATAGAAATATTTCATCAAAATAAGATATGTTCAAACTAGCATAAATAAATAGCTTGCAAGTTTACATACAAAGTCCATCTTCTAGAACGGTACCATTTGGCACACGACACACAAAAGTGTTATCAATTAAGTAATCATGACCAAGAAAATGTATGTATGTTTAAACGTATGCGTGGTTCTATTGACTAACACCTATTTAGTTAAAAGTAGTTACTGTACCATTACCAGTACTTTGTAATCTCTCGGTACGGTAAACCAAACTTTAACTACTACCATCGGCTGAATAAAGCATTTACAAAGCTTACATTTGTTCAATGTATATAATTTAAATGGAACTTTTTAATTAGAACAATTTAAATCGTGTACTGCAAAACTCTGGATCAACCTATTTTTGAAAACTTTATGAAAGGTCCGGAAATGTCTCTTTATGGACTAGCCAAGAATGCCAGCCTAATCTCGACCCTCTTGCTAGAGCTATAGAATGGTACAAGCGTGAACTTGTTCCTCCTTAGATAGGAATCTGCTACATCCTAGGAATCTGCTACATGTGGTACAATCGCGTTCGGATTCTAAGAACTGACACATTTTTCTCAAATGAACAAGGTACTGTTAATACAAGGCACTGAATTTAAAGGTTTGAAGGAACATGAACAATTGAAAAGTATAATTTAAAAATTTACTGATATTGTGGCAGCTTAGAAGGAATATTAGAAAAAATTAAAAAGACGCGATGTGCTTAATAATAACGCTAAAAATGAACTCCTTTATTTCCTACAAATCTAGTAATATATATGCAAAATTAATCAAATAACAATTAAACTCACGTCTTAAAAACAAATAGAAAATATTCAAATTCAAATTAGATAATTTCAAATTAGATAAATTTACAAGAAATATAAATCATTTAAATAAAAAAATTTAATTAATAAAAATAGAAAATTTTACAATATTAAAATTTTTGTGATATTGCAACGATTATTTTTATTACATGGAATGTGAGCTCCACTGGATAAATAAATTCTATTTGCAGTTAAAACCATCCCATTCAACCGGAATCAGGGAGCAATAGTTAGGTTAGTGCGTAATTAGAATTGTCAAAATATTATTTGTGGGTTGTAGAATGTACACACACAAATACACTTTATAATTACACAATAAATTACAGTACTTGGGCTGATTAATGCCAAAGATTCGACCTTAATATAGCAAATACGACCCATTAATTAAATAAATGCCCTTTAAATAAAACGCATCAAGATTTTAAAACACTATTGTGCACTAAGTAATTTATTCTTAGATGCAAATACAATTATAAAGGGTTGACGAATTTTGGTAAGTAATAAAACAAACTCTAATTAAGATTTATTTGAATGTTAATTCATATGTTACTTATGATGCAACATAGTTTTCCTTCCGGGCGGAAATAAATAAAATACTACCAAAAAACATTTAATTTACAGGGGAAATCTGGAAAGAATTTGAACAAAAGGGTAAGATGTTAAGTTACACTTTTGGTGCTCGTAACTAGAGGGTAGTCTAATTACTATGGAGCCTTGTTAGATCGACGTGGTTCAAATGAAACATACAATGTAGATGCTAACAAAATGTCAAATTTATTAATTTAATCGGTCAGTATATAGTAAAAACGAAATAACAAAGTATACGTGATATGTAACTGAAATAGTAAAAAGTGTATAGCGTACCTTTTGCTATAACATATATGTGTTTTATATTTCTTAAATTGATGATCTACATGTAACTATATTATATTTTTATACATACAAGATTTGAATACATACTATGGGCATTGAAAATGTCACACATCAGCAGGTTGATGCATTTTAAATTCTGTCAACAATGATCGTATTACATGTGTTAAATATACATAATTATTCATATTAAAATTTCTTATTAAATTTAAGAGAGTAAATTCTTCAAATTAATATTTCTTAATTCTTGTGTCTCGAAAAAATGTTTACCCCTCTTCCAATTGAGGTAACGGGCACTTATTCGAAAACACAAATAAGTTTTAATATGTATTTGTTTTCCGTATCTATTAGATAGGCAACTTATATATCAGGATTTGTTTTGGCCACCTGTTTGCTACGATCGATCTATTCATCCGTCATCGGATAGATGGAGCCTCCTGGATGCTTTTATCAATTCCTTTTCCGCTTTGCTGGCGGTCGCATGTTTAATAGAATATTTGATGTTTCGTGGTTAAACCTCCACGCTGGCAATATTTAATATAGAGTAAAATATGAAATTAATATTTCTTATTACTTGTGTTTCGAAAAAATGTTTACCCCGTCCGGGACTCGAACCCGGACCTCTTGATTGCCTGTCAAATGCTCTTCCATTAGTTGCTTAATTATTTGTGTCTTCGAATAAGTGCCCGTTAGCTCAATTTGAAGATCAATCGACCGGCAATCGAGAGGTCCAGGTTCGAGTCCCTGACAGGGTAAACATTTTTTCGAAACACAAGTATTAAGAAATATTAGTTTCATAATTTACTCTATTAAATAATGCCAGCGTGGAGATTTAAACACGAAACATCAAATATTCAATAAAATTTAAGGAAATTATATTTTTAGTAAATATTAATATATTTCACTGTCCTAACTTGGACATACTACCGGCCTAACCTTCAGTGGTTGAAGTTCGAAATGCTCGGCTGACGGAGGAATTTCGCGATTCCACGTGATGCCAGATTGATTGCTGAAACTTTTGATTTAGTTCCTCTTCTTCGATTCGTAAGTGGATGAGATTGTGGAACAGAAGTAAGTAAATATTAATATTATATTTTACTGTCCTAACTTGGACGGAATATATCCAGAATCGGTTGACTAACAATACAGTAAAATATAGAGCGGTTATGATTTGTTAGACTCTCATAAAGGTTAATGTGCCACCTACATTTTCCCATCTGTATTTCACCTTTATTTACAGTACACAAATAAATATAAAAACTAGTAATCAACATCTACATCAAAGTTAATTATTTGTTAGCTTGGTTTGAAAGGAAAAATTAGTTACATGGAAATGAACTCAGTTTCTTTAACCAAATTATATAATAAAATAAATATTTACTCACATTTGTATTTCAGCCATAACTTTAATAAGACAAAAAAATGAACGATGAAAGAAGTACGCGTACTTAAAATTCTCAACTCTTATAAAATTCTAACAATTATGAGCGCTTCTGATCTAATTAAAATCTGTGCAATAATGAGCGTACCATCTATGATTTTTTTTCTTATATATTATCGGTCGATCGTGGCGCCCTCTCATGAGCGAAACTTCGAGAAGATAGTTTGACATATTCTCGTAGAAACTACTTTTTTTCTATTTGCCACCAATTTCTTCTTTGTCGGGGTAAGGTTTTTCCCTGCGGCCGCCTGCAAGATACAAACCGTATGCTCCAATTATTTGGCGTGTGCCTAATAAATCGCAATTTCCCTTAGAGTATTTAATGAAACTATTTAAAGATCTTTACCTTTGAATCTCAAGATGTGAACACGTCTAATATCTTTGTTAGCGTTACATATGTCACGTTTAAAACTGTGACAAGGAATTGAGTTAGCATTAACAGGATAATTAAGGATAATTCTACTTCTAATCAAAACACACTCTAATTAAGCGGAATCAGGGAAGAAATGTTAAGTTAGGGCGTAGTCAGAATTGTTAAAATTCGGGGGTAGTCAGAATTTTGTATATCCTCGGTTGAATATCCTCGATAGGAGTTACATTCGCAGGGATGCAGCTACAATCATACATGTGTCATCTGCATACATTATCAAATTATTTGCTTCAACAAGTCTCGACAAAATTAAATAAATATATTTTATTATGCTTAAAATGTCACACTGTAAACACGAAAATCATTTTCTTTAATAGACTATTTTATTAGCATATTGTTCTTCTATACTAAACAAACTAACCCCAATTTAAATTAAGGGTTACTATACATGTCGCGTGCTATTAAATCGTTTTGCCTATCTATAAAAAATATTTTTCTTCTAAGACGGGTGCTACTATGAGTTTCCTGTACAAAAGATTTAAATTGTTATTGCCTAAACGTGCACAAGCATACAATACTAATCATCATTAAAGATATAAATAACTCTTTAATAACTATCCATGAAATTATTATTTAAAAATTACAAGAGAATTTGTTCGAACATAAGACAATATCTTAATCAATATAAAATTTGTAATAATATTATAACTTATTGAAAGCTGAAGCACGCTACTGTTGAAACCTATTTCGCAGCGCTAAAAGGGGAAAATTGGAATTGATTAAATACAAAAGACTTTGCAAGTACGCGCATGTACCTATTGAGCATATATGCAATTTTATTATGCGGTATGTATCTTTTGCACCCTATAAAATAAAACACCCTAAACGCATATATGCTATATATCTATTGACGTAATGAAGCAATGGAAGGGTGTGGTCAGTGGATCTCCATAGTCCAGCCATTTTAGTTTTAACTACCAAATCCTGAATTCAGTATAAGACATCTGTGAATATATTTGAATATATTTAAATAAAAAAGTTTTTGTAAAATTTCTTTCTACAAAGTTTTGATGCGAATATAAAGCGATTCATTGATAAACCAGTTCATTTGTTATATAATTTCGATTCTTTCAAAACTATATTGTAATACCAATTATCTTAATTTCAGATAGCTTAAGTAGGATATTATGTAAACAGGTTTTTAGACCTAAAAATCTTTATATAGAGATCCACAAATTATAATTCCTTTATTTTAATAGGTATGTAATATCAGCTCCTGAAAGAAGAAGTTCATGCCGCCATTAAAAAGCTTAAAGATGATAAAGCGGTGGGAATAGATAGGATATCGGCG
>WYDF02280174.1:5040-17189 GCA_009867245.2 Adranes taylori | reverse complement strand
TTTTTAACCAGCCAAAAGAATAAACTACATCGGGTGTTTACAGTCCACCGCTCTCCAATCGCTACTCTACACATACACATGGTGTATTAAAGAAATCATGAAGTACTGGACGGAATTGTGGGGGCAAAACTTGATAAGAGCGAGAGGTAAGAAACTTGAAAAACATGCAAGGGTTAGAAAAATTTACACCAGAGAAGTTTATATTACAGGTGCTAACTAAACACAAATGTTTGCTAGAAGGGTTTAAGAAACTCGCAAAATACGAAATAACATTGATGATGGATAGAGAAGAGAGGATGATGAAAAAGTTAATGGCCTCAGGAATGAAAATGGATGGAACGAGAAAAGATTGCTCGTTCCATCCTTATGGATAAATAGAAAATTACGCAAAGTGTTAAGGTGAATAGGCTGGTCTATCAAAGGATGGTATAAAAAATAGAAGAGGGAACAATTGTTATAAATAAAATCGAGCAGAGAATGAAGGATGTGGAAATGCAAGAAGCAGATAGAATGAAATGAGATACAATAAGAGATATAAAAAAATTGAAGTGGATGGAAGAGTACATGAATTTGGGAGCAAATATAAGTATCAAAGGGAAAAGAATGAGAGATAAGATTCTCTCATTCTTTATGAGAGAATCTTCAATATTCTCATTCAATATAAGTGTTCTTTTCCCATTCTTTTCCTTTTGATATAAGTATCAAAGGGAAAAGAATGAGAGATAAGATTCAAATGTGGAAGTGTAGAAAGAGGAAACAGGTTTTGGATGGATAACAGTGAGACAAAATACAGAATATGTGGAAAGAAGGAAGAATATTGAGAACACTGAGTGAAAGAATGTGATAGTATAGAGTGGAGTCAAGTACAAAGAGAGCAAATGGAGAAGGGAGACGTGTTTGGAACCAAAAATTGAGGAAACATAAAAAGTCTGTTGAATGTAATATAAAATTGTGAGCAGATTTTTTTCTTTTTTATTTTATTTATTTCGGTTTTTGGTTTCTTAGAGCAATAAATTTGAGTTTTTCCTTCACTCTGTGAAGATTTATAGTATTTTTAAATAATATAGAATTGTGTTTTTTTGTATGAAATTTTATAGTTATAATATGTAAATGTATATGAATGCTAATTGTAGTATTCAGAAGAATAATTGGAATGGAATAAGCTTCTTTGGGTGAGATAATAAAGTATGAGATAAATATCATAGTGTAGTGGAATGATTGGGATTATTCATGTGATACTACGTGATAAGTCCACCATGGGTTACATGTCTTCTAAAAAACATCTCGAAATTAATCCAGACCATTCCATTATTGAAAACCTCCGTCAGAAAGTCAAGTTGATAAGAACGATAAATCAGTTAAGGATCTAGTCATCTTGTTATTCGTAACTTCTCTCTTAAGTTCCGGATTCACTTTGGATGAACCTCAAGTTCACGCATCAAGAATCTATCGAATGATTAAATTGGGCTTGGGAATTGATGAGGAAGATCAAATGGTCACAGAGGATTTGCCAGCAGGTGATGCACCGCCTGCGGATGCTGGTGATGGTGAAGATGCATCCAGAATGGAAGAAGTTGATTAAGTTATTTAATTCCGATTATTTACTTATTTAAGTTCTGTTTGTAAAGTCTGAATATTATCTTGCATTAAGATTGTAATGTGTTCATAGTTTTCATTTCATTTGACTTGTATCTTTTTTTAATATATACATATAAGCCTTTTTTTTTAATATATACATGTAATTCTTTATAATATTGGTGCATTATTTTTAATATATTGATAATGTATTTTGTATCAAATATATAAACATTACTTGTATTTTCATGGTGTAATGCTTAATTATGTTTATAACAAAATGTAGTCATCGACATATGGTGACATTCTTTCATTAGTTAAATGTACGAACTAATTCAATGCCAATATTGTAAACTCCCATCGACCCGAAATTGGGCGCGGTTTTATGATTTATACAAATATACTGGGTGTCTGTATAAGCGGGCCTCGGAAGATTATGGGGTTTCTGTAGATGATAATACAATTTTGATTTCAGATTATTATAGGCAGGTATAAGTAGTATATTTTAATAATATTATTATATATATAGTTTGTTCCAAATATGATCAATCGCATCAAAGTTATGTTTTTTTAAATGGATCGCCCTATATATTTTTACATAATTTTGTGTATCGTTAGTTTCTAAACATATTCTTTGGGAAACCTTTTTTTGTAAAATGCACTGTTGCCAAGTTATTGCCATAAGTAAATTTTTTGGGAGACTGTAATTATTATAAATATTTTACTGTTCGAAAATGTTTCGAAATGTGTACATATGTAATAATAGAGAGTAGAAACGTCTACTTCTGTTTAAATGGTTTTGATACTTTTTGTCAAATTAGAAATAAATAGCATTTAATTTTCAATTTTGAATTACAAGTTTCTCTGTTATTTTAAATAGGACACCTATAGTGTTGAGATAAGGATGAATGATATTAAGGTTCAAGAAAGACGGAAAAGAATGAGGAACGGGGGATACAATAGAAAATATTTAAGTAAAATGAAAGGTGATGGAATGACATGGCGGGAGCATAAGACTAGATTATTATATTAATTAAATATATACATAACTAAATATGTTATACGAGGGTGGTTTGATGGAAATCAAGCATAAGTAAGAAAACGTAAGATTTTTGTTTTTATCATTTATTTTTGAACATAGTCCCCTTTTAAGGCAATATACTTTTCAAGACGACTTTCCAACTTCTTCATTCCTTCCGAAAAGAAATTTTGCTCGAGCTCTTTCGGTCATCACTTCATCGTTTGTTTTTTAGGTTTCTGAGCAGGAAGAAGTCGCAAGGGGCTAGATCTATTGAATATAGTGGGTGGTCGATTAATTCCTAGTTTAATTTTGCCTACACGACGGCTGCTCTGTGAGCGGGTGTGTTGACATGATAGAAGAGAACTTCTGTGCAAGCCAAATGAGGCATTTTTTCTTTAATTCGGCGTCGAAACAGTCTAATAATGTTGCGTAGTAATCGCCAGATATGATTTTACCCTTTTCCAAGTAATCAATCAGGATCATGCCTTTCGCAACAGTCGCCATCACCTTACCGGCCGATCTGGTTGTATTTGCCTTCTTCGGTGGGCCTTCACCGCTCTTTATTCACGCTTTGACTGTTTCTTCGTCTCCGGCATGTAGTAATTGGACCCACGTTTCAACAACAGTGACGTGTCGATAAAAAAATCGGATCATGTTTTATATTCACCAAAAGCTTTTCCGAATCAGTCACACGTGTGCGTTTATGGTCGATAGTGAGTAAATGCGGCACCTATCGCGCGGATAGTTTTTTCATATCCAAATGTTTGTGTATGATGGGGTGAATACGCTCAGTTTATATGTTTGCAGCCTCTTCCAGCACATGGATTTTAATTCGACGTTTTGCCATACTCATATCATGGATTCTATTAACAGTTTCTGGTGTAGTGACGATATTTGAGGGGCCCTGGGTGGTCATAGTTAAAACCGCTCATACGAACATGAACACATTCAACTTTCCAAAATTTAACTATTACTAGCGACGGTACAGGTGTTGGATGGCACATGTCAAAACCAATGTAATGTTCGTTGTCACGTAGCGCCATCTATCTAAGGTTAGATTTATGTCAAACAACTCTCGTATTAATATATAGTCTTATTTTAAAAGACTTTACAGGGAGCATTGAGTGAATGCATGTACGGGATTGAATCAGAGGAATGGAGAAAGCAGTTAGGTGGGGAATGTAAGTATGTGTTTGGGAAGATGGATAAAAAGTATAGGGATAACGCAAAGAATGATTAAAGAGGGAAGGGTATTGAGGAGATAATACAAAGTAAGGGAAAAGATTTCTTATTCCTTCTAGAAGAGGAAAAGAAGATGTTAGGATGGTTTTTTTGTCTTCTTTTTGAAATTTCGGTTGAAAAGATTTGAAATTAATTGTATTTTATGGAATCTTGTTTTTAAAGAATTGTGTATGTTCTTATGCCCATAAAGGTTTTCTTATTGATACAGACTATGTAGAAAATGTAAAGTGTACATATATTCTTAAGAGTAGTTAAATTACGACTTTTGACTTTTGCTTCACTCTCTTACGTAACATGAAAACTGAATCATATAATTCCGCCAATGTGTACATCAAGAAACAAACATAGTTTTATGCCATTAAAGCTATGTTTAAGCAGGTAATTAATGAAAATCTCATTAAGAGTTACTTAAGTAGTAAAATTCTTGTTATACAAAAAAGGTTTTTTATGTAATGCAAGCATTTGATGATTGAAGTTGTGTATAAGAACAGACATACTGCATTATATTGCTTACGCTTTTAAATTACTGTTAATTACAATATAAAATTGCTTAAATTTAAAACCAGGAAGATATATCTAATACCCTTTAGAATTACCTTTTAATGTTTATTCCGTAATATAAACTTTAAAAAATTGTTTATCGTCAAAGCATAGTTACAGAGATAAGATGATATAATATAATGCATTAAAGAAACTGAGGAAAGCTATCCAGTTTCTTAAAAGGCATAAATCAGATTCATTTAAGTACGTGGCCACTTTTGAAATGTAAATGAACTACATATTCAACTTTCTAGACATTTCCGTAACACATTTCAGCCAACTTAATTAAACCTTCAACATAACAATATCGAATTTAGCTTGTACGAACTATCAAAATACTGTCCCGTAAATTAAAAAATTAAATGTTACGCTAAGTAAAGCAATAAATTATTCCTGAAATAAAAATAACACTTGTTTTTAAAATGTCCTGTTTCTAAATATTATAACCCAACGAAATCTTTCATTCTCATAAATAAGTAATTCTAGAGATTAAGGATCTTGATTAAAAGTTATTTTTAGGTTAATAGAACAACGTTTCCTTCGCACAATTTGCGTGCTACTCATAATATACTTTAATCCGAATATGGATTAAAAATTGCGTGTTCTTTCTTCACCAAGAATACAAAGTAGATTTATGAAAAACAGTTTTATTTACGAATTTCCTTTTATTGCTTGGAGTATAAATTTGTATTACTCCCACTATACATTTTACATAGTATTTGATTCAAATATTCAGGTGCTAAATATTATTTAATACACAGGTAAATCCCCTTACAACAAACAAATTAAATTGTAACTAGTCTACCCTCTACATCGCCTACCTGGTCCTCGTCCTTTGATATTGGACTCTCATTAATTCAATTAATTAATAATCGCAATAAGCAATTCCTTAATAAATCATAAATTAAATGAGATACTCTAATAATATATATTTAAACTGACTACTCTAATTCATCAAAGAAATATAAAATGTATAATTAAATGTAATCTAATATATATTAATCAATTAATCATATGTAAATAAAGAAGAAAAAAATATATAAAACCAGCCTGTATAATCTTAATATGTAAATAAAAGCCAGAAAGAAAACAGCTGAAGTGCAAGGTCGTCAGCTTCTACAACCTACACATCTATACAAATAAAAACATCGGTAAACTGGTAAGAGAACACTTTACCGCCAATAAGAAGCGAGCGGCATATTTCGCTCAAAGCTTTGTATACAGCCGCCGGTCGTAAAACGACAGCGGCTCACATTGATGTAAATATATACGTCTCCGATATAGCCAACGAATTTTCTTATGATTATCATTTTAAAATAATGATTTCATTTGACGGCTTATGCAAGTTTGCTCAGGAAATTTCATGCTACTACAATTCTCTGAATGACGATTAAGCTTTTTACTCTTTTGGCGCTTAATAATCTGATTGGATATTATTTATAGCGTATTTTTGAGGGAGGCGTTTTCTATGAGATACTTAGATATTTTGACGCGTCAAGCTATTATTTCCACCGCTGGTGTGACCCACCACTTTTAGAAATTACCACTACTTGCATTTTCACTAGATAACCGCCAATAAAATAATGCAACTTTGATCCTTAAATTTTCTTAACGTATCAGGAAGAGACTTTTGATTGGCCGGAAGTTCAAAATATTGTAGCAGAGCCTTCTTTCTAATTCCGCGTTTTTTTGCGGCAGACGCGTGGAAAGCCATCGGCTTATGCAAAACACTACAGCTCAACGGATGCTTTCCTTGCCAGAGAATTCGCATAAAAAGGAGACTTCCAGGCCAGAATCCAAGAGACGCTATTTTCGAGTAGTTAGCTTTGGATGGCTGCGAGAACCCAATCGCGTCAGTTCGAAGCTATACTGAAATAATACCTAGTCAATTCCTTTTTGTCAGCGAGAATCATCGCAGCCAGTGTTGATCTGATCTTAAAGCTTAATAGTAAAATGTCAAATATTGAAACAATATATTAATCTATGAATATAGTATGTAAAAATAAAATTCTACAAAAGTATAATTCTACGAAACTTCTACGTAACAAATAAAAGATTAAGTATCAGACGACACATCATCTGCTGAATCTTTCGATTCCCAAATCATTATTATTTTTTTCTACTCTTATTCTCATATTATTTTCCCATTATCCTTAATATCGATGCAAGATATGGAGAGTCACACGAGAAGAAGATGTTGCCTAGAACCAGAATATCACCGACGCCAATTTCAGTACTTCGGTAGAGGCCAAATTCATTCTGTCAACGCAAATTATTAGTCAATATCCTCAGCATCATTATTCATCAAGAAAAAGCCAATTATCATAACGTTTCAATGTATTTCTACGCCTGCGCGCATATCTACGAAAATCCTACGCCAACAGCGTATCGATAAGATTCTACATTGCCAATGCTCCAATGCTCCGTTCGATCAGCATCTACATATTATTCAACCAAGAATCATTTATTGAATCCTGTCAATTTCAACGCCGTTGGTACAAAGGAGAAGTTCATTCCAGAGCCGTACTCATAGATGAATAAATCTAATACAATATAATATATACAATCATATTTAGTTCCGTCACGCTTTATTATTTTGAATGGAAGAAGAGAACTGGACCAGCCTAGCAAATTTTGAATTATATTTAGAATCAACATTATTGTCATTCATTTAAAATCGAGCTTCGAGGCATATTTTTGCAGTTATAAATACTAGAAAAATTAACACGAGTATTGAAACTTTCGGTGTTTATCATATAAGAAACTGAAGACTTTAGTATGAATCTCATGCAAGAGCAAATTATGTTACAAACAGAACAAAATATAAAAAGCAGTATAGTAGTTATAAACAAATTACGATCCTGCTTTGGTTAAGTCAATAAAACCAGTAACACCTTGTCTACGGCGCGGATAGTTCACTGCCTGTGTCCGTTCTTCACTCAGTATAGGAAAATTTCTAATAGCACAGTCTGGCGTGCGAAATTTAATTTTTTTTAGGAATTAAATGATCCACTATGGCTAAACAGTAAATAAATTTTAAATGTAGTACTTTTACATCACTCAAGGTATTTTTTATTTTAGTTGAATATTTGATGTTTCGTGGTTAAACCTCCACGCTGGCATTATTTAATGGAGTAAGTTATGAAATTAATATTTCTTATTACTTGTGTCCCGAAAAAATGTTTAACCCGTCCGGGACTCGAACCCGAACTTCTCGGTGGCCAAAACAAATCCTGATATATAAGTTGCCTATCTTAATATATACGCAAAACAAATACATATTGAAAATGATTTGTATCTTCGAATAAGTCCACGTTCGCTCAATTGGAAGAGTAATCAACCTGTAATCGAGAGGTCCGGGTTCGAGTCCCGGACGGGGTAAACATTATTTATTTTGTTAAAAATTATTTAAATATTGTTAATAGTTTTTAAAATTATTAGTTGTCTATTGGTTTCAACATCCGGATAGGACTGCATTTCAAAAATAATTTGGGATGGAATATTTTGTTTCAACTCATTATTACACGTATTATAGAAGTGTTTTATGAATAGAATGGAAAATCTTTAATTTGATACTAAATCAAAGTTACACCTAAGTGAAACTAACAGTAAAATCTGTTCAAAGTGATTTGTATTCTATTTGTTGCAAATGACAGGTCAATTTTATAGGTGTATTGTATGCGGTCTCGTTTAAGCCACGATCCTGAGATTCAATTTATTGAATATGTAGTCTCAATAGGTCTTAACTTACATTGAAAATGATAGTGAATATTCTTTATGTAATATATGTACTCAGAGGAAGAGTGTAATAAATTATCAGATTTATATACAATAAATTTGTAGTAGAAAATGATTACAAAGTAAAAATTTATTAAAATTGTTAATTTCACGTGCTAATCAGGTATGACTGTCTAAACTTAAGATAATTTATGTTAGTGATTTTCTATACGAACAGACAAGACCTTTTCAAATATTACATAAGATTCCCAATTATTACAACTTTAATAGGAACTGAGATATTTAGGGTAGTACACTTTTTTCCAATGTCAAATGCTACTCCGGTGCTATGGTGTGAGACTTTTTTAAACTCGCTTAATCGCTTAAGAATTAAAGGAACTTTCGACACAAGAAAATTAATTAAAATCCTTCGATAAGTTTCTGAGAAAATCGACCGCAAAGTTTGCAAAACAAAAAATACCTTGTATATATATTAAATAGTGATTTTAGAAAAAAATGTTTCAAATAAAATAGAAGGGCCTATGTAGCCTATAGAAAAAATCTATTCGAATGTCCTATATTTTATCGTGCCTGACATATTTCAAAAAGTTAGTCAAACGTGGCAACACCGCTTCCTATACAATTTGGCAACGTGAGACTTACATAATACAATGTACTATATGTGTGCAAAATTACAGTCTCCTAGTTTGAATAACAAAATTTCTGAACAAAGAAAAAATTTACTTGTCCGCCATATTGGATTTATTAAATAAAATGAACAAAGCCGTTCTGCGGACTCATAGTCTACACCTCAGTGTCTACCAAATTTCATCCAGATTGGTTCTATAGGGAAGGAGAAATTATTGAACATACATCCGAACGTACGTACGCACCTCCATCGAAAAATCGAGCCTTCTTTTAATTTTTTGAGCAAGAAAACATTTTTTCAGAAAAAACTTTTTATATTAAAACTTCCTTATGACCCTACAAAAAAAAAGGTAGACAAGGCGAAACAAGAAGACAATTGGGATCGCAACATAGCGAAGTCACCGAAGATCGTGAAATATCACTATGGGAACTTGTCAAGGAAAGAAAAAGAACCCAATGTACTTATGAGGACAGAGATTGACTATAACGACGAGGCAAAAGCAGAAGCCACCGCAGAACATTACAAAGCACAATTTACTAATAGAGATAACACAGCCAGAGAACCCCAAAATACGGTTCAAAACACAATCCAGGAAATAGAGAAAAAGGAAAACAAGGACATATGACAAACTCAAATACACGCAGACACAATATCTGAATTCATTAAAAAACTGAACGTTAAAAAAGCACCTGGTGAGGACGGGATCCGAAACAGAACAATAAAATTACTTCTCGAAAATATCATCGATTACCTAAGCAAAAATCTACAATAGCAGCATGCAATTAGGCTGGAAAATCGATGGAAAAAAAGCAATTATCGTATCGATACCAAGAAAAGAGAAGGACCCGGCACTACGAATAAACCGCGGCCAAAATCTTTGAAGCAATTATAAAAGATAAATTGCAAAACTATTTAAAAGATAACAATTTAATTCCGCTTAAGCAGCTAGGGTTTAGATCAAAGCTGGATGCGAAGCAACAAGCAGCTCTGATGGAAGGCGTGTTTGTAAGTACACTAGTAAAACCAATAAGAAAAAGGCATGCATACGTGGACCTTCTAGATATACAGAAGCCTTACGACAGAATTTGGAGAGAGGGACTAGTATTTAAGCTAAACAACCTAGCAGTTCCACTTGAAATAAGAAAAATAACGAAATCCTTTTTAGAACATAGAACGTTCCATGTAATAGGCAACCAAAAACTCAGATGTTAAAACGGCGGAAGAAGGGTTTCCTCAGGGATCGCCACTCACACCAGTGCTACTCGATGCTTACGTTACTTACGGATATCCTCAATGAAGATAAAATAGGCGTAAAATTGTTCTAATTTGCCAACGATAGAGCCATTATAGCCCACAATGCAACAAGTACGTTGGCAATACAGAGGTTGGAAAAGTGTCTAAAAGAAATAGCAAACTATTACGACAAATGGAAAGTGCGAATCAATATAGAAAAGACAGAAGTAATAAGATTCTCAAGGAAAATATGCGATAAATTCAGTATGTTTGGAAAGAAGAAGGTAAAAATTAAAAATCAAGGAACGTATCTAGGGCTAGCTTTCGACTCAAGATTCACTTTTATGAAACAACTAAAAAACAGAGAGGCTGTAGCCCGGAAGACAGTATGTAAACTCTACTAGATGCTAAAGCATAATAGTGGAATCACAAGCAGAGAAAGAAAACTAATTCTAAACGGGATGTTTTTACCACAGCTCCTTTAAGGAAACGAGATCTGGGTTCATAAAACACAAAAAGCTAAGAAGAAAATTGTCACAGCATAAATAAAGTACTAAGAAAGTAGTGAATTCTCCGTGGTACATACCTAATAGAAATCTACGAAAATCTTCAGTTTCATGGAGTTTATAGTTTCACAAAACTGTCTGTTTATATTCTGAATTTATTAGTTCAGATAATTAGAATTAATTATGTAAATCGATTAAAATTAGAAAATACATGTTTAAAACATAGAAAACACATGGGCATGTTAGGAAACATAAGACAAAACTTATAATCATGCTTTAAATTTAATATATTACTTTCTTATAATATTTTGAAATGAATAGATATGCATATAAATTATTCCTATTACATTCAAATATTCAATTTCGAATTAGTAAATGATTATACTTACATATGTACGGATAGAGAATTACACACATGTAAAGTAGAGACTGATGGATTGAATTTAATGTATATACCTGTAATAAAATAATAATTATAGTTAATTAGAAAATTCAATCTTAACATGAAATGCTCATTTAAATACACTAAATATGAATACAGATCTTGGAAATCGTTCTAACGGTAAAATTCCTTACAAACTAAATAATCTGTTTAGTTATATAGTGAACAAAATTATATAACGAGTGTTAAACGTTCGAGACTGTTTAACAATGATACAATTTGTTACAAATAATAACTGTTTCATTTTCAATAAACTTATTGGTAAAAAAGTTTTCTACTTAAATAATTCTGGTGTTACATATTATAACCTAATATAAAATAATAATTTATAAATAATAGACTCAAATATAACTGAAGTAATGCTTCTAATTAAGAACGTATAATATATTACGATTGGAATCGGAATGCAATCATTTCCATTAGTAACTAATACAATTACATTTTATTTCGAAATATCTCACACGCATATTGCGCTTTCAATTGTTATACAGACGCACTGCGAGTATTCAATTATAAGTTAGTTAGAATATTATTTTAAGTCTGGTTTCGCATTGCTAGATTCAACATGTAAATAATTTTATTTTGTTGATATCTTATTTTGTTGATATTTAGTTGATATTTAAAATTCATTTTCTATTGGAACATAAATCAACATTATTTATGATTCCAAATTATATTATTATAATGTATTAAATTAAATATTCATTTTTAAATTCAACTAGATCTTTAAGCTTTAACATTGCTTTGGATTTAATAATATATAAATTTTTTTCTCATACGAGGAGCAGGAATCAGCTTTATTCCAAACTCCAAAATTATTTTAAAATTTATAATTAGAAATAAAAATATAAAATCAAATCTATTCTTTATTTTCATCTACCATTCAACTAAAGTAATGCTTCTAATTAAGAACGTATTACGATTGGACATCGGAATGCAATCATTTCCGTTAGTAACTAATACAATTACATTTTACTCCGAAATATCTCACGCGCATATTGCGCTTTCAATTGTTATAGAGACGCGCTGCGAGTATTCAATTATAAGTTAGTTAGAATATTATTTTAAGTCTGGTTTCACATTGCTACATTCAACATGTAAATAATTTAGTTGATATTTAAAATTCATTTTCTATTGGAACATAAAGCAACATTATTTATGATTCCAAATTATATTATTATAATGTATTAAATTAAATATTCATTTTTAAATTCAACTAGATCT
>WYDF02280173.1:0-30959 GCA_009867245.2 Adranes taylori | reverse complement strand
TTCTAGATCTTTCTGGCTGGTGACGGGTTTCAGCTTCGTTCCCTCGATTGTATAAGCTTTATACGGGTTATTTTTACACAGATGTAGCTTTGTCAAATTTAAGGAGAGGTGCCATAACTTTGACCATAGTAATATTGAGTTGATATCCTGTTGCAAATGATTATGATACTGGCTAGGGCATCCGTACAGCTTCGTCTCATCAGCGAAGAGACTTATTTGCATCTAATATTTGACAGATCACTTATGTAACATAAAAATAACATAGGGCCCAGTAGAGCCTTGAGGCCACTGTGTGTTCCGTAGGGAGCGACTCTTTGCTTCTAACTCCATAACTACGATTCGTCAAAAAGCTTTTAATACATTTTAATTAATCATCCTGGATAATTAATCATCCTGGATATTGTACGTTCGAGTTTATACATCAGACGCTCTATTAGCGCTTTGTCCATGCTGATGCTTGCCTACGATGCCGCATCGCAACATATGTGTTCGTAGATCCTCAGTCACAATTTTTCCGTGGTTTTCAATAAGATCGAGGTAAGGCTTATGGGCCTGTAGTTACACGCTTACAGTCTGTTCCCCACTCTTGTATATCGGAATGACTGTCACTGTTTTCTATAATAGTGGGACTGTGCCTAACTCCATTGATCCTTGCGTTATATTACGTAATTGTTGGCAAAGTTCATCAGGGCGGTTAGCGTCGACACGTGCGTTTCTCTAGACTTCAGTAATAAAGCATAAAATATATTATAATTCGCGACTACTTCTTGACATTGGCCCATGATAATACTTTTGATTGCAGGCTAATCAGCGCGCTTAAAGTTTTGAATCCGTTTTCTCCTGATTGTTCTAACGGGTGTAGAACAATAAGACGGATCGATGTTAAACGTTAATTAAAAATCAGTGATGATTTGAAGATTTTTGAAGATTTTTTTTGAAAAATGAAGATTTTTTTTCCATTACAATTAATTGTGAACGATAATGTCCGCCAAATGTTCGCCATGGCCGCTCACGTCGATCCGTTTATCAAAATTTTTTGTATCATCTCGGCATAATTGTTCTTCAATGTCATTAATGCACCGTGAAATCTTGTCTCTGAGTTGCTGGATGGTGGTTGGCTTGTTGGCACAGACTTTACTCTTCAGCTAGCCCCAAAGAAAGAAGTCTGGCGGTGTCAAATCGCAAGATCTCGGTGGCCAATTGACTTCATTGTTTCGGGAGATAATGCGCGCGGTAGCGCTCGCCATTCACTGTGACCTAATTCCCAGCATTTCAAAAAAATATGGTCCAATGATTCCTCCAGCAAAAAATGCACACCTCACAATGACTTGTTGTGGATGCTAGAAAACTGAGATTGGTGTTTCGACAATTGCCCTTGGATTTTCATCAGCCCATATTCTGCTTGTAGACGTAGCCATTCAGATGGAAATGGGCTTCGTTGCTGAAGTTTTTGGTGGAAAATTCTTTATTTACTTGTCTCCAATCGGCAAATGTACGGCGCTTTAAATGGTCCGTCGGCTTAAGTTCTTGCGTTAATTGAATTTTGTTCGCGTGCAACAACAGATCTTTCGTCAATATCCGATGCAAAGTGGCCGTGGACAAGTGCAATTCCTGTGCTCGATGTCGAATAGAACATTTGGGCTTTCGGCTACATTCTCCCTCACGGCAGCAATATTTTCGACTGAGCGTCCTGCCCGAGCACGTACTGGTTTCTTAACATCTCCCACAGACCCAGTTTTTGAAATTGCTTCAACTATGTGGGACGAAAAAATCACGAACAGTCCGAAATGCACTTTTGTTTGAACGTTCATTTTCGTAATAGGCTTCAATAACTTTAACACGTTGTTCAATGCCCAACTTTTCCATGATTCAATTTGTAAACGACTGAAGATGTCAAAACGAAAACTTAACCTCAAAAAACAATTGACGCTCCGTTCACGCTTTAACATCTGTCCAAACTATTATAACACCCTTTAGTTTGGATATTCATCTGCAATTTCACCCACAATGTACAATGGTCGCTTTTTCCTACTGGAGTATTATATGGGGTCTTAGTGCCTAGCTTATCGTCATTAGATAACAGAAGTCCAACAACGAGGTTTATTTTGATTCATGTACCTTGTGTACCCAGAAAGTAGTGTTATTTGTCAAATTCATCTCAGGGAAATTGAAATCAAGATATATAAGTTCTGTAAATTGTATACGTTAAAGATTTCATCAATAATTCTTTTATCGCTCATCAAACTTCCGTTGGGAATCCTATATATACAAATTAGATTTAAAATTTTCGAAGAATAGTTAGCAGTTACTAGTAGAGCATCGGCCGTGTCGTCTAAGATAATCTTAGTTGAAATTACTTTTAATCCATGGCCACCAATATTATTCGCTAAATAAATGCAAACTCCCCCTCCTCGTTTATTTATTCTATCTTTCCTCACGATTGTATAATTTGTTAACTCTAGAATGTACATATTTAAACATGTTTCGCTGAGCTAGATGACTGGTGGTTTTGGAACTCCCATTGAGTGTGCAAAATTTATTAAATTTGTTGGGTAGCGAGGCAATGTTTGTATATAAGATGTCGATGAGGAGAAGCAAATGTTTTTGATAGTGTGTTATAATATGGTGAGATCCGGTCCTGTATTTAATTTTTATGTTTTTCTCGCCCATTGCTGTTCTACTTTTAAGTTAATCAACAAACATTTTCATTTAGTTTCTTTGCACATGTTTGGTCATTCTTAAGGTACATACATACCTTCCACATTTATTTTACTTTTGTTTTTTAATACTTTTAGCACTGTTTCTTTGTTCTAGAGTATAATTTTCGGGGGTCGAATTTTGGCATCGCTCTATTTGGCAATTCTGAAGGTGTTATTCATGGTTAGCTCTTCTGAGGTAATCTCTCTTATTAATTGTTTTGCCCTGCGCATCCTCTTTCCTTTCTTGAACTCCCTAGTAGATTCCTTAAGTCCGAATATGAGAATATTGCAGGTTCTTTTCGTACGTTCCATCATTTCATTAATTAGGGGTTTAACCGTCAGTGTATCATTTTCTCCGTGAGTTATTTTAATTTGAGACCTTCATAATGTTTTGTTCTTCCGTTTCAACTTTGGCCAGCTCGCTTTTATCTCGTTTTCCTTTACAACATCGGAGTATGATTTTTGAGTAGATTGAAGATGATCAGTTTCGAGTTTTTGGATCTTTTCCTTTGGGCCCGTATTATCTTTGACTAATTTGGTGTGTTGGAATATTTTTCGGAAATCAACCCCACAGAAAAACGAACTTTTTTCAGGGAGAATATAAATTCATTTCAGTAAAATTTTATGAAACCATGCATAAAAATGTAGGTATGAATCTAAAAACGTATAAAGCATTTTGGTTAGATGTTTCACCGATGACTTGAATACGATGGATCGATTTATGGGATGGAATTTAACTCAGTTATGGAACCAAGATTTCAGAGACTTAATCAAAATTTGAGTCCTTGCGGAGTGTGGACGTTTAATACAGAATACTTATAGAATGGAAAAATCTTTTTCACTACGCTTCATCGTCCGTCAAGGTACTCGTTAGATCCTTAGATTTCTTGAATGTGTTTATATTTACATTGCTTCGGTGATTAAACCTTCGCTGTCTCCGAAATTTTTCGTTTAACTGTTTCTTTCTTGGGCTCTGTTTTTAATGTACTTCTAAAGAGGAATCGATAATGTAAAAAAAAAAATCATATTGAATTGCTAATACAAAAATAGTTTAATACATCAGTAATAAAAATTAATCATTAATAATTAAAAAAATATTGCAATCAATAATAAGATCACAAGAGATTATAAAATGAAACGTTTTAAAATAGCGCATAACTTAAGTAGTAATGTATCGAAAAGTACTTGTGATCCTTTCAGTTTGGAAAAACATCACAGAAAGTCTGCTTTACTCTAAATAATACGAAATGACATCAGCGATGAAGACATTCGTCAAACAAAAATCATCTCTACTCAGAATATCTTTACTGAAATGATATTTGATCGCAATAAGCTACAATATTTTCATTACATATTGGGCATATCACAAAATTTTCGACTTGACTAGGATTCACAGAAATGTTGAAATTTTATTTTTCTAAAGTTGAGATTGAGTTTGTTTTCAAAATTTTGACATGAGAAAGGCCTATACCCAAACAAGACATAATTAGCATACTTTACAATTTAACAATTAAGTAGATTATGTAGAATTAAGACAAAAATATATAACACAACAAACAAATACAATCACACAAGAAATAGAATAAAATCAAATATATACATATAATTTAATTACCTTTAAAATACATCCCATGCCTTGACTATTCAATCCGGCGTCATCAATCACAACAAAATTTGATTAGTTAGTATTTATAGATAATAGATAATAAATAAAAATGCAACACAAACTTTTACTAATTTAGGTCTAATTTAGCTTATAAAATAATAGCTAAATTAGACCAGATAAATCAATTTAGATGACTTCAAGTAAACTAATTACAGTGAAGAATACAAGTGATGGTTAAAACAAGTAGTAACGTTCGACATAAGTTTCTAAGTAGGCCTTGAAAAGAAAAGCTACGTCTATCTGACAAGTGGACATCGGTAAGTTTACTTTGACCTGAAGGACCAATATTTGCCAGGATTAACAGGTCGCGAAAGTGACTTTATCACTAAAAGTCGTTCGTGGACTAAAATTTATTTTCAACATAGCATCAGATGTCTAACGAAGATCTTATAAAATAAATAAATGTTCTCTTCAGTCTTGCCCACAGCCAATCGATGTATTTAATAAAATGTAGCAAACATCTATCTACCATTGAGCATAGTTATGGGTCAATAACATAAGATTATAAAGTATATTGTCAAAAATAAGCTGACCAGAGATGATATTGTGACGTTCCTCCCGCTTTATTTTATGTACGATCTTAATTTTTCCTATTTAATGTTATAATTTTAAAACCTTAAACTAATATTAGAACAAAATAAATTTTATGATGAAGAAAGAAGCAAAAACTAAATATTTAAAAATATTTTTCTAAATAGTGCTAATAGTATTTATACATGATACAAAGGTGTAATTTAGCTCCATTCCATCAAATTATATGTGCACTAGTCAGAAATATATAATGTATTGGAGAGTCGTCCCTCGTATAATCCTGATTTTGTCATCTAACGATTTTTTTTTAATTTTTGGCTTGATATATTACTAATAAACGAATTTAAATGAAAGGGGTCTCAGATATTATCACAATAATGTTTAAAGTTTTATTCTAAAAAAAATATTTTTGCTTCCAACTTATTCAAATAGTTCGATATAATCTTATTTCTATAGAAAAAACAGGTGCAATATGTTTATATAAACATTGCACTAGACACTTATCACTGGTAAATAACAGAAAAAGAACGTAATGGTAAATAGTAATTAATGAACGATTGCAAAGCGTTTTTCATATTTAAAAGTTTATATATTTTAATAAAATGTATTTCAGTTTCCTTAATCTATTTGATTTTTAAATTTTATTTTTAAATTTTTTTTTATTTTAAGTGTTTAATTTCTCTCGTGCTTTTTTTAATTAATAAACGTATATACCTAGATACTAGATATATTTTCGAAATATAAAAATAAGTTATCAGTTCGAATATAAATAACTTTATCTAGTAAATTCCTTTATAGCATATTTATAACACAAGTTGAGCAATTGGCTCCATAAAAAAAATCCTAAAATTTCATGGATATTATCTTCCCAAATAATTCTTAAATTATAAATAGTTACATAGACAATATAAATATGTGATGCATATAAAACAATGCAGTCAGATATAATAAAATTATTATATTATGAAAATAATGGCAGTGATTATTTAGAGTAGTTTATAACGAAAAATTCGTGGACGTGATCGCCACCCCATCTTTCATATACTGGAAGTCCTACGTTTTGTTACATCTTGCATAAAACAAAAGTTGAACCTTTTAGTTTCGACTGTCACCTTTTAAGTCGTCTATTAAATTTAATTAGGACAATAGTGTTTAGGGTAAACTAAACATTAGTCTAACCCATAAATCTCCCGTCTACCTATAAATCCTCCGGTCCCCATATTTCGCTGTCCGCTTTGCCACGGCCTATGGCCGCTCTTGACACACATGTTTTCCGTATTAGCCTACGGTGCGGACAGCTGAGTTGTCCGGTTTGGCATGGCCTACAACCCCTCTTGACTCTCTTTTCGGCTAATTTCTAAAAGAGCAGTCTGGCGTGCGAAGCCTTGTTCTTATGAATTTGTCCGCTTTGACGCGGTCTGCTGCCGCTTTTGACTACATTTTTCCCCATTACCGCTTTTGAGTCACTTTTTCTTCGTGTCCGCTTTGCGTAAAATTGTGATCCCTGGATCTTACGTCTCAAATAAATCGATCGCAAAGTTTACAAAACAAAAAACACCTGTATATATGTTAGTTTGTAATTTTAGAAAGTTTCAAATAAAATTGAACGGGATTTTGGTGGCCTATAGAATAAAGTTAATTCAAGTGTCCTATCTTTTATAGTTCCTGAAATATATCAAAAAGTTTGTAAAATTTTAAAAGTGAAATCGACGAAATCGAAGAAAAATCGACCCTTTTATTTTTTGAGAAGAAAAAATTACTTTTTATATGACAAATTGTTCCTTATGACCCCCCCACCCCCCTTTATTTGTGTATTAACGGATTGCAGTTATTTCAATACAAGAGACGTACTAAGGTGAATAAGAAAAAAATCTCCAAATATGAATCTTATATCTTTCATATACCTATAGGTATTACAATACCTATATGGTATGTGAAAGATAAAAATAGATTTCATTAATAGTTCGGAATACAGCTAACTGGTAAAATCAAATGATACAAAATTATGGTTACATATTAGGGTTTTTATTCTCAAAAATTGGATAGAGAATAGTTTGGCAGGATTCTTCATTAAGAAAATCTGTGGAACAGTTCTTATCAACAAACAATTTTTAATAAAATATAGTTTCAATTTCTTGATCCATTTTAATATTTATCGTTATCAAAAAATTACTTTTTTTAATTCAAAATATGCTGCACACGTTTTCATACTGTGCCTTTTACAGATTACGTCTAAGTACTATGGAGTAGTCTGAGGCTTACCTGATAACCCAATATCCAACACTATGAATAAATATCGCATATTAAACAGTGAAAATAAGCAAAAAATTTGATTAGGCGCCTCATTCCACAAAAGACACCGGCTAGGGATGGATTATTAATTACTAATCTGCTAGGAATTTTTGTTGTGTCAAAGAAATGTGTCAGACACATTATATTCTGCGATGGTTCCAGAAAATTGATGGTTCGTCGTAACAAAATTTTATGAGCAGTAGCGAACTACACTAAAAGAGAAGATAAATTTCCATAGCAGATATTAAAAAATAGCAGTTTTCTCTATCGCGAATGCAATGCTATATTAACGAAAGTATACCTGAAGTCATATAGTATGCAGCATCATATCTAATAGTTAGCTAAGAAGTGCTAGCACGTACCAAATACGTCTTTTGAAAAGATAATCTGTTCAAAAGACTGGCAGAGCTTTAAAAGACGTAAATCAAACTACAAATTTGATTGCATGGATCTAAAGCATAAATGCACACTTTTGTGAAACATTATACTTGTAAAATTGTAATCTGTATAAAGAAGTGGATATGAAATATGAATTTCTAAATAATGACTAAAATATTAATGAAATTTCGGATACTTTGCTTCTAGAAGAGAGAATACGAATATTAAGTCATAGACACATAAGTTTATTAATATACGACATAGACACATAATAAACAAAACCGTCTGAACTATTTAACTAAGAAATCGTCTTCACAAACTTCTCAAGTGGGACACAAAAACAAAATATAAATAAATTTCACATGAAATTGTTGTAAAGATTTGGACTCACTTAAGTGATTTAAAATTGTTTAGATTTAAAAATAGTTTTCTATACTTTAATGTATAATGGAACTTAGATACTAGTTGCTACTTAAAATGTATATAATATAGAACTCATACATAAATAAAATGAGAACAAAAAGGATGCAAATACAAATTAAAATGAGAACATGCAAAAATTATGATTTAAATTGAGTCAAGCCTTACTTTGTAGGAATCCCTGAAAAGCCAAAAAGGTGTTTCTTTGTAATTTACCAACTAAAAAACAATGTACAGTTGGAAAATCTATTACAAGAAATATATTTCACTTGCAACTAACTGAGTTGGTTTCACACTTTAAAACAGTTTTCTGTGCTTAAATATGTATAAAGGAATTCAGTACATAAGCTGCTCCTTAAAAGATACATAAAATAGAACATAAAAAGAATACAAATGTGAATACAATTAAAATAAAAAGTAAAAAACGAACAACTAAGTAGCTTGAAGGTTGTTATATCTACTAACACTTCCGTTAAATTTCGCCTCCTGTAAAACAAAATTAAGTTTAGTTTAATTGAGTCAAACATTACATTATGACAATCCGTGATAAGACGGAATGAAAGTTTTTCTTGGTTATTTGTTTTGCTTTTTTTGATTTTATTTTAGGGGAAAACTGTATTAGTATTTCGAAAATTTAGTTTAGTTGATTTAAATAATGTAGTTTAAGCTAAGTTACACAGTGTATGAAATTTATGCCAATAAAGGTTTATTTATTACCACCTATAGGAAGACAATGTTATGTTACATTTAATTAAAGTTATGTTTCTTCGTACAAAAGAAGTCTTAGGCCTTATGAACTTTGCAAAAGATGCACATAATATTCAATTTAATCCTCAGCTATTTTAGTGACAGTGTCAAGGCATACAGGTTTTAAATCTAAAATTACCCATAGGAAGACATATTAAGGACGAAGCAATAAACTAAAAAACACAAATCCAAAGCGCAAAAACTCCAAAAGCATTAAGAACAGGGAAACAGAATTAGAAACGACAACATGACTGCACATAAATAACTTCTAATTTTGGATAAAAAACAATACAATATAATGATATTAGTTACAAGTGATTTATTAGTTATTTTAGATATTATTTATAAAATATTGTATAAAAATTTTGTATGCCCCGGAATTGCACTTCAAGTCATAAAATGTATATTTAAAATCCGGAAAAATTAGACTTACTCGCTTTTTGAGTTAATTCAATTAGTACTTTGTTGTACGGTAATTCGTTACCATTGCGTCTTGCCTCACCCGCCATCAAGTCATGAGCATACCAATACACCTTTCTTGCGTTGTGTTTTCCGATTACTTTAACCTGAAAATAACAACACGATAATAAATACAACCTACATAATAATTTTTTAAATGATATTTAAAGTCATGAATTTTTATTCATTTAATTGTGGTTATGGTAAACATTGAACCAAATAAAACTTTTGCGAAATGGGGTTATCATTAAATAAAAAATATATTTTACCTTCTTAGAGACATATTTGTTATGTCTGGGGTTTTATTACTAAAACATTTCATAGAAAGATACTATATACAGGACAATTCTGTAATCATCTGTAAGTATTCACTTCTCAACGCAGAATGGCGATAAATTCCTCTCCACCTTCTGCTTTGACTGCTGTTATTTAAACTTTATTGTAGTAGTTCTTTATTTTCTTCTGCAGATGAGAAAGTTGTGTCATCTGCATATAATCTAAATTACTGGAAATTTTTTGTGGTAAATTATTATATTATCCCTGTTATCTCATTAACCCAGATCATCCCTATTCAATACAGAAAAATATCAAGTGCTCTAAAAGTCAAGACAAATAAATGATAGCGTAAATACAGGCTTGAAGATACAGGCATGTTTTCGTAGAATAAATAAGACTAGCCTGAAAGCGTGTATGAGATTTCAAGTCAGAAGAACACCGACTCAGTAAGAACAATTAATATCACCTTACTGCAAAGACAACATCAAATGTATTAGGAAGTTCTGAACTTCCCTGAAAAACATTTAAGAAGCTAAAACTTGTTTTCTTGCGAAGCGTTTAGAAGGTAAATTAGAAGGTATTAGAAGGTAAATAGTGGATGTCTGATAAAAAATTGTTGCAACTGGTTCAAAGATTCAAACTTCGATTTTCAACTTCTTTACGATTTAGCGTGATGAAATTATGGATGGTTTCATATGGCAAGCAGCACCAGAACAGCTACAAAAAAAATATTTAGCAAAATCTCCAAATATTATTGTATTTACATTATTAATTACACTTGAAATAAAAGAAACCTCCATCAAACATATTTGAATTTCTGGTATTTCACTTCAATTACAAAACATTCAAGACAGTATAAGTACACATGAACGAAACACAAGGAGATTAAATTATTTGTACGTCTATCCAACCCATCACCTAAAATTTACCGTATAGTCCGTTTTAGAAATTAAAAATGTACATTGTCTTGACATAGCATTTAATAATAACTTAAATTTTCAAGCACACTAAAGCGAAGTCTTTTAAAAAGGTGAACCTTAGAATCCAAATAAATTTACTTAGGTTATGCAAGATGTTAGCTAATACAGAAATATGTTTTGTTGATTAATTTTTAAGTGCAGCATTTTATGATTCTAAATGTATGCTCTGCAAACTAGTTTTAATGTATGCCTGACTATTTCACTTGTGTACCTCTAGAAAATTAGTAATGAAAGAATAAATTAATATATACTTAAAAGAAATGACAAACTTAAAGTGCATAAATGATGAACTTGAACTTGCATTAAGAATAATATCAAATGTTAGTAACAAAGAGCTTCCAGATGCACTTACCTAAACTTCAGTATGATAACCTATTAAAACAAATTATTGGCACTATAAGTAGTTCAATTATTTAAATACACTCAACTCTTTTTTTACACGGTGGATACGTTCCACCAAAATCCGTGAAAAAAAACCTGTAAAAAGTGATAGAATATGCATGTATGTAAGTAAACATGTATAATTGTTTCTAGGAATCGTGTTAAAACAAATAATTCATGTAAAAATAATGTATTCGTCCTTTTTGAAACCATGTTATTTTAAAACCGTGTGAAAATAGAATTGAGTGTATTATTAAGTAAGAGTTATGCAATAAAGGCAAATCAATATTTTAAGAAAAACAAGAGTTTCAAATTACAGAAATTAATTTGTCTTGTACGAGTCAAATGAAAACGTTAAAAATATTGTTAATCAAAATTAATTCAAGCAGTGTCAAAAACAAGTATATCATTTCTTGGCCCGTTACATTCTATGCACTTCGTCCACCATTTCAAAGCCACTCATGAACGTCTGGAACATTCAGTTTACACTGAAATTTCTACCCACCTAATAAATCTTTAAGCGGAGAATAAGCAATATAATCATTTGAGGGAGGTAACTAAAAGTTTTCCTGCTGAATACAATGTGCGACTTTTTTGGGCTTTTTTGTTTCAAGTTGATGATACTGCACTCAGGACTCATTCCCGGTCAGATTTATAACCAGAAAGACATCTTTTGCTTCGTACGAACGCAAAAGCTTTTCACAACAATAGAATCAAGACGTGATAGATTCAATTTTAGAGTTAATTGTCTAGCTCAGATTTTATCATTTTTTATGTAGCTAGAGGATATCGTCCAAAATGTAATATAAGAACCATGATCCATGTACAAAATGTCAGCGATGCCAACAATGAAAATCCGATGAAATAGAAGCATATATATGAAGTTCTAAATTTTACAGAGCAATAAACTAAACTATTTAAAACTTGTTATTGCTTTTCTGTGTTTATCATGTGAGAAATTACGTACTTTAGTATAATAATAAAGAACCTGCCCAACCCTATTTTCCGAATTTCTAACCCAACCCTGTATAATCTCATGCACGAGCATTTTTATGTTGCACATAAATAGAAAAGCAGTATAATAGTTAAAAAGTAAACAAATTACAATTCTGCTTTGATTAGAACAATTCTGTAACAACGGTGCAGAAAATAGAACGATATACCTCCAGTGGTGTGTTGCGGGTGGCTCGCACCAGCTCCCGTGTTAACTTTTGTTAAAACTTTTGTTGTTAACTTTTTATAAAATGATCGAGCCAGTTGTTAAATTTAAGCGAGCCGACACTATAAAAATTCTTTTCGGGATTATTGGGCCCCAAATAATCAAACGCTTGCCAAAATTGTACATGTCCGTCAGAAGAAAGAAATAAATTACAGTGAAAATAAAGAAGCTAAGCAGCTGGATAACAAGTACTTGAAATGTAAATTAAATATAAATACATAAATAGAATTATAAAATATATATGTATGCTTTTTTCTTGTTAACGTATTGTGCGAACATATTGTGATAAAAATTTTCTAACACACCACTGTATACCTTCATAGTGCAATATGGATCTACCATCTGTGGACTGTCAGTGTATCCATAATTTCAAGTATTCCTACAATATCTCATGAGCATAGTATCTTAAACCTCAAAAATTATATTTCTGGACACTTTTAAAATTTTCACTTGACTGCTCTGTAGCACAATGACAATATCTATGTATGATATTGTCATTGTATGAACGTTATAAAGTGAATTGCAATACACTATTAGCATCCTAAAATACGTAATCAGCACTAAACATTATCCTAAATATATATATTTTAACCTAAATCTATATTAATTTTAAAATTATATGAAAATGTGTATCACTTGATTGAAATAAATTCAATTACCGAACATTCATATTCCCGTAGATCAGTTTCAGTAAAAGACGCTGGTTTTTTCTCTGGTTTACGTCTTTTACCATATGGCACCGCAACGTTTTTACCACCGCTATGGTATTCTTTCTCCTCCTTTTCACGGTCTCTTTTCGGACAAGAACATATTCGCACATTGATGACTTTCCTACCAAGTACCTGACCACTGATTAAAAAAAAATACTGTTTTAACAACCGATATAACTGTGCAAAAAGAAAATATAAACCCTATTCAAATGTTTAAAGTCGCTTTTTCCTCAATGTTTCACTGCAAATAACAAAATATTAACATATTAATTTCACTCCGAAAACTTTGTTTTAATGTTTTAATTTATGGATCAGATTGAAACAAACAATTTACCTTTGATCCTCCAAAGTAAACACAACTTCCAGAGCACGTCGATTCATTCCTGTTGGACACGAATTTTTGCAAACAAATTGAAACATTTGTCTAACCATGTCAGAACCTCTCTTCGGTCCAAACAATGGTATGACTAAACTTAGACGTTGATTTGAATTTTTATCGCCATCGTAAATTGTATATTTACTTTGGCACCGCATTATATGATCCACGACGTTCGGTGATATATCTAAAGAAAAATATATATAATGTAAGACTCTATAGATTTGAATGTTGCCAAACGTAGAACTTATTTAAGTTATCCCAATTAACGCGAAAAGATACAAACACGCAGAATTATAAATTCCTTTGACGTACTGTGGTGCCTATTTATAAATGTAGAAGTAATTGAAAGACTACTGCTGTAGTCTTTCAATTCAAGTAGAGTATTTGCTGTAGTCTACTAAACTACTAAAGACTTGAAATCCACTAAACACATTTTAGTCAAATCTAGTTTACAACCATTTAAAACTAGCTCAGAGATTTGAAGATGCTCGAAATCAAAAGTTTTCATAAATCCTAATCTTTGGTATACCTGTATTTGGATATTCGTTGTTTCAGTGAAACATGGTTAAATGATAATGAAGTGGAAGCCCTTGCATTACCGGGTTATAAAGTTGCAACTTTCTTTTGTATGAAAGTACGTAATCAGATCGTTCACCGTCAGGAGGTACTACTTTTTCCGAGGCGCAATTGATGAAATGGAAATAGAAGAAGTTTAGATTTCATTGAATATATTAATTTGGAATATATTTTGTATATGTTGTAGAATAAATACGAGTTATTATATTTTATTGCATTATTTATTTGACTATCCCTTCGATCTTTATTTGACTAAAATCGGTTTATCTGAAAACATTATAGTTGTCATGAATTTTTCGAAAAAGTTTAGTACAGCATTAATTTTTATTTCGATTCATATTTAGTTACTTTTCTTTTAAATCTAGTTACTTTTTCATATAAATCTAGTTAGGCGCAATATTATTTATTATATTTATAAATGATATTTTTCAAGTGACTGGAAATAAAATGCTGTTGTATGCCGATAATACCACAATTTTGAGCAGGACGGCCAGTTATGATACTTTAGTAAGTAGCTACTGTGTGGCGCGGTCTGGGACTGAGGAATGGTTCATGAAGAATGGACTAAGCGTAAGTGAGTCCAAAATGCACTACCTAGATTTTTCATTAAAGAGTAAAACTGAAAAGTGGTTAGGTTTTTGGCAGTCATACTGGACAGTAAACTGACTTGGGAACAACAGTGCAGTAAGGTCTTGAAGGTATAATCCAAGAATGTTTTTATTATAAGAAGTCTAGCAGTCAGTTTCGTGTAATGTATTAAAACAAGCTTATTATGGAACCATTCACTGTCATGTTTGTTATGGTATAATCACGTCGGTTAATGCAGCGGGCTGAGCACATGCCTTTAGATTACAAAAAAGTTCCCCTAATTTGGATAACATTGCTATTTTCTGTATCTGTCTTTCATTTACTTGATTTGGATGCGCTTAGTTTTATTATTGTTACTGTCGTTGTAGGCAAATACAATTTTACATTAATCACTGCTCTGATATACTTTTTTGTTGTCTTGCATTAATTACTGTTGTGATATATCAATATTTTTGTTTTTTTACAATTTTTGTTTTAAATTGTTTTGTAATAATCATTGTTTTGACATTAACAATTTTACGTGAATTACTACTGTGATGTACCAATATTTTTCGTTTTCTTTAATTTGACGAATGTAAACATTTATATATATTAACACAATAAAGCATTCTATTCTACTATATATACAAAATACATATATTGATGCACGAAAAAATTAAATTAAAAATATGTGTACGTATCAATATACCTTTGTTCGATATATCCGCAGCCAGTGTATGTGGTACGCATCTAGCCACAATGTCCTGGGCGAATTGGGCATTAGCAAATACCGGTGTTGCACGAATATAGAAACTCATGCTATCCTGATGATCCCATTTAAAGTCGATCGGAAAATTTATGTACGGTGTAATGAATACCTTAGTTAATACAGGCGAGTACTAAAATTGAAAACGTGAGTTAGGCCCTTCGTCTACATATAATGATAGACTTCATTATACAAACTTTATAACCAGTGGCGTAAGTACCGATGTGCCATGTATGCGAAACACACATGCCCGGCCTCAAAAGGGGCCAGAACAATATTCTCATAGAAAGAAACTAAAACCTCATTTAATAAAAGATTAGTCCAGGAGTGGAGCCACAAAACAAAATCCTTATTTTATTCTGACAGCCTCAAACATTAGCCTCTTGCAATATGCCATAGAGGACACGACGAGACTGAAAAATTGGCGTTTTTTTTAACTGTGATAAAAATGCTTTCAAAATTTGGCCCGGGTTTACACGAAAATGATAAAAAACACTCAATCACTTACTTAACCCCAAGAATCCAAAACGAGGTTATTGAAATGTGAGGCAATCCTATTAAACAAAATATAATTAAAAAGTTCTCCTTTTTTGCGGTTATTATCGATACACCCAAGATATTGCTAAGATAGACCAGCTAAGTGTTATTTTAAGATATGTATCCACAAATTATACAGAAATCTAGCTAAGCCCGGCCACGCTTCGCTGTGGCTCAGTCTGATATGTAATGAACTTCAGTCTGATATGAAATAGCCGCGGCGTAGCCACGGCCAGCGACATGCCCTAAATGCCGCGGCTTTGGCTCGGCCAGCGATACGGTCTAATTACCGTGGCAAAAACACGTGCATATAAAAACAAGTGCGTCTTCGAATGCAACTGTTTCAAAAAAAAAATTCCTTATTCCCGTGTTCCCATATTCCTGTTTTCCCGAGATAAGACATATACCATCGCAGACTCTGTAAGCCTTTTTATGATATACACTTCCGTAGTATATTATTTTGATGTATCTCATAAGTGTTAGCAATGTAAGCGCCCGAAAATAAGTTTTTTTTATAAATAAAATATGCATGTATTATACATATAAACCTTCCGGGAGAAATTCTCTAAATGATAGTGAAAACCATATCAAAATCCGTTGCGTAGTTTAGAAGAACTAAGCACAAACAGACAGACAGACGCGGATAGCGACTTAATTTTATACTATTTGCTGATAATCCTTTGCAAATTATAATCATGAATCTTCCTTGGGGTTTGTTCTAGTGAAAAGCCAAACTGGCTCGGCTTTGAGCACTACGATATTAGACACTACGGGAAAATGAAGGTACACTTCGAAAGTACACTTCGACCCTTAGAAAGTACACTTCGCGGACAAGGTTATGGCGGCGCGGCGAATATGACTGGCATAAATAATGGCGTTCAAGTCAAGATATTAAAAGTACCGCCTAAGCATGTCTTATATGTCCACTGCGCAGCGCATAATTTAAATTTAATCCTAAACGACGCTGTAAAAAATGTTCAAGAAATTAGAAATTTCTATGATTTAGTTGAGACATATTATAATGATGATAGAAACATTAATATTTTAATTATTTTATTTCATTTGGGACCAAGCAAAATTATCGCACATAGGCCCGTGGCTACGTTGTTACGTCACTGTTTATAACCACTCACTGTTCCCTTACAGTTGTATTACAGACGGTAAGACATTAAATAATAATTGTGATCAATGTTTTCGCAGATAATCTACAAATTGGTTAAACAAGAAAACGATTCACACTTGTAAATTTTAAGTAACATATTCTATTTAAATTCAACCATAAAGCTTAATTACGGAGATATGTAACAATATCCTAATTTATGTAGTAACAATTTATTTTTAGTTATATTTTATTCATCACTCTCGAAATAAAGTGATTTTTCATAAAGAAGATTGGTAGGGTACATTATGTTCTAACAAAAAGTCAGAAAATTGTTCAATTCATAATTGAAAAATTTGCGTTTATATTTGCGAGGCATATGTGAGGAGGTGAAAAATTCTCGCAGACCGACTGTGACCCGACGCGTTTGAGAATCAATCCCTGATGTAAAATATGGGAAATAAGAAGCATAATGACGTCAAATAGAAAAAGAAGTTTGACGAAAATAAGCCAAATATTACAAACAAAATGACACCAGATAGAACAAAATGACGCATTATTTTTAAAAATGACGAAATATCTTCAATATATAAAATCTACATTAGAAAATCATAATAAAATTTTGAAACTAAAAAACAGTAATCTTATGTTCGTCATTAATTCCGAAAAATCAGACTTACCACCCATGGGCTCTTGTTACCATGATGCGGGTCTATAAATACTTCAAAATTGTAATCGCCTGGATAATCTTCATTACAAACGATATTGTGCTCCATTGTAGACGACATTGGTAGAAACTCTAGCTTAGGAACCATCGTAGCATTTTCATTATTTGTACTTTTGGAAGCTATTTGTTCCTATAAATGTGTTATAATAATTGAAAAAAATACACATAAAACACAATTTTAATCTAATAACATTTTTTACTAAAAAGTAAACTTTACTTAACACCAAACTACAATGTATGAAATTATAACTTCCATTGCTTTTTATCTTTCAGATATTTTATCTTTCAGTATACACAGGTATATGAAAATTGTAGGTTTACTATGCAAAAAAATTCTGAAAATCCCCAATTTTTCTCAAACAAAAAATTGTTTTTATGCACAGACTGAAAGTTTATGTGCACTCTCTTCGCAACTAACGGAATTCTCTAAAATTTAACATACAAGTTTTATTTATACTTTGTAACCTGTTTGCCCAAAAACGGCTATTCGTTTTTTTTAAATTGCTTGTACCGGATGATCGCACAATACTTAAGCGATCGACAGATTTAAAAAAACCGGCAATTAAAGTTGTAATTTGACCTTGAAAATTTGCACTTAAATACCTTGGTTCCTTTTGCGGTAAACGAGATTGCTAATCCTTACGTTATTCCGCCACTCAATGTATTTCCTTTATTTAAGCTTTAATAATTGATTCTAGAACTTCGATTCTAGAACTGTACGGCATAAATTTATATGCCATCCCCTCGTATATTGCAAAGGTTTCCTTAAAAACATTATGATGGATAACAGAAGCAAATAAAAACAATATCTTATTACGCAGGTTTATTTACAGAGCAATTGAATGAAAGTTAATAAGTAAAAACGAAATAAATTGTAAGCTACTTTTTAGAGATATATATAATGTACCTAAAACGTCAGACAATATTGCGTACAGATAGGAGTACTGGACTAACGCCACTTCAAAACTCGATTACCGTAATGGTAAACAATTTTGGGACCAATTCAATCCCCTTGCAGGCAAAAATTCGACCCCAATTATCATCTAACAAATTGTCAAAGACAAATAATAAATAACCCCATAGAAAAAGCCAACTAATTTGTTGCCCACCTTGAATCAGTCTACCAAATTCCTATCAATCCAAACTTTGACAATTAATTTATATTTGACACAGGAACTTAGATGGTTGCCACACACTAATTCCATATTTTCCTGAAAACGATGACGTCATCTTCCCTATCAGTTCTGAAAAAATTACTTCAACACTCCAATTGGGAAAAACACAGCTCCCGCAATCGATAATCTAACCCGTCGCAATCTAAGAAATATTTCACCAGAAACCATCAAACTTGTAAGAGTGTTTCTGTTTGTCAGTATTTCTGGACATCACCCAAGCACAAACTAAACATATTCCATCCAACTCTAATCAAATTAGTCCATCTGTCAAACCGCAGCATTCAAATCAAAATAGGAGACACATTATCTAGAACTATCTACCCTCAGGCCTATCTACGACTATCTACGCAGCAACGCTTCGCCCTGACCCCACTGATGTACATAACATACTGTAACAATCCATACTGCACATACTGCATGGATTGTATGTGCAGTATGGATTGTTGCCATACTGCACATACATGCAATCCATACTAACATACTGCCGATGTCTCAATCCCCAGGCACCCCAATGCCACAGCGCCCTTTGCAGACGACACGGTATTTTGGGCCTGCAGCAAATCAATCAAAACCAATAGCAAACACATCCAAAATTCTTTCAACTTTTTCCTAGCATCGGCGCAGAAATAGCGCGTCACACAAAACCCAAGCAAAACTCTCAAGCCATCTTAATACGGGACCCACATCTGACCAGAAATCAGCACCAAGACGAAAGGGATGTCAGGCTCCAAATCTGGGGAAAACGCTAAAAGACGAAGTCACATATTTAGAAATTACGTTCAATCGAACGATTAACTGGAACTCCGGATATAAAACGAACTCGTGCTAGAAAACGCGCCAAACTAATCTCTGCTCTGAGCGGACGATTCCGGGGGTGTGAGCCCAAAACACTCCAGTACACGTATAATACCTACAAAGACATATTATTGATTACAGATTAATTCTTTATTCTACTATACAACCAATAACCAAGTTCACAGTCTAGTCAAATGTGAGCGAAGAATCTTACGTAAAGTAAACTGTTTGCATCATCGATTTCCTAACAACATTCTGTATGAGCTTCTGCTCGGCCACACTCATTTCTGATCACCTAAAACATCTTCAATCCAAATACCCCCACAGGCGTAGCGCTGAAAACAACATAATAGTCTACCAGACAATTCGGTCCCACTGGGGCACATCAAACCATTACTCTGGCGCCCAAAAATTAAATTCCCACTGTCCCTTAGATAACCAGCGAGGTCGAGGAGCATAAAAAACACAAAAGTCAAAAACAAACAAACTAATCCACCCTAGACATTTCCCACCAAACCCAAATGAACCTAACCGTGTTATGATAGTTTTGTAGGTTTTCCTTGATCGTAAAGTGAATCTTGCAGGCAAGTAATCTGCCGAACACAGCACTAACAATCCCCTCAAGTCATAGGCCCAGGCTGAAGAGGACGACAAATCTTAAAACCTCCTTCATTAATTCATCAACCTTCTATCTGAACCAATCCCCCAAAGGCAGTGGTAGTGGGTACAAATCCCACACTGTCGGGTGCACTGGGCACCCTTCAACTTTTTGTAGATTTCTCCACTTCCACGCAAAACATAAAAAAGTCAGACAATAAAATACGTGACTTCAATGATGTTCGTTGAAGTACAACTGCATGCTGTATCGTATATAAAGATGCCACCACCCTTAGCTTCCTATATCTATAAAAGAGATCAAGGCGATACCAAACATTTCCTCTCAATACATGATATAAGTACTTTGTATTTGACCGTTAATTATGATTGGTTTAAATTTATACATTTCAGGACTGAAAGTACAGATGATGCAGCATAAATGCATTCATGAGATCCGACAAAAGCACGGAACAAGTAAAACGAAATAGGTCTCAGTTGTAATATATGCTTAGTTAGACAACGTGTTCTCCGAAGAATTTACCACCTTATTAGAGCTGATAATTATTTGCCTCCACAATGGAGTCAGAATTGAGTCGGAACTAAAGGTCGATAAAGAACTAAACATGCTGGATATAGGATTTTGATGACATCGAGTAGTTTGTCTTCCATGGAAAACATGTAAAAACCCTAGGCTAAATCTTTTCTGACTACTTTAACACCTATAAGTGGTTCATAGTATTTGTTAAGCAATAAACGTTTTGAATACATTTAATTTATAGGTAAATAAATTGAGTTAGGTCCGATAGAATTTTATTTGATCAATTTGTCATGAGTAATTCATGTTACAACTGGCTAAAGCATAAGATAACGTAACGTAATATTATGGCAGTGTTGTGATCAGAGTGAAAAATTTCTCAAATGTGGAAAAACAAATACTCGATGAACTAATTTAATTACACCAAATTTATGCCTGATGAAATCTCTTTTGAAATGAACTCACGGTCATAAGTTTCTTAATATTTTTCGTACAAGCTCTGGCTTGATTACTAGCAAATTCTTTTCCACTAACTAAAAATAAAACCAAAACAGGTATACGCAACAGAATCTCATTTTCTACATAAATGCCTATTGCCTAGTGGTAAAGTAAACGTTAAGTCAAAAAAAATCCATAATTTTTACTTGACAATCTCTAAATATGAAGCGTGTAGAAATAATTTTTCTAGAAGTTAGTCATTTTTGATTAATCAAATAAAAAAATTCAATAAAAATTAAATAATAAATACTTACGTATTTGTTGTTTGCAATATCTTCCAAAATCTTATCACTGAAAAAACAATTAAAAAAATATTTGATTACATTTTTAGAACATACGAATATTTAAAAAGAAATATATATTTTACATTCAATAAAATATAGTAATACGAATACTATGCTCTTTCCACTGAAGTATTTTGAAGTATTGAAACAAAAATTTTGAAAGTAAGAATGGAAAAAAATTTTGTTTGGCACTTTAATTTAGCCGTTTACAAGTTTAATGTTAGTGTCTTAAAAATACATAATTTTAAAATAACCTTTTTCCCACGAAATAAATTAGAATTGACGAAGAGCATTTAAACCGTAACAATGTTTTGAGAAAATCAATCGACTATTTGGTAACAAGTCGAATTCCTAGCGTCAATGTATTGCAGGTTCTTGCAGTTATATCTTCCATAAAATTTGCGGTTTTATAAAGATGCACAAACTTTCGCGAAAATACTTTTCAGGTGGGGTATACCCATAAGTTTCCATGCTACCCAGTTTATGACCACCTATGAATGATTTTGTGTCTACCTTCACCGGATAGGACGAGGATCGGCAGCGGCATGAAAACACCGTGAAAACAACAAAGACCACGCAGCACACGCCTTATTTGACTGCTCAACTTGGAATAAGCAAAAGAAGGAAGTAGTAGCCAAGTTGAGTTAAAAACCTCGTGCATACTATGCTAGAATGAAACACCATATTATTATTTGTGTCACAGATGGTATAAGGAGTCTAAAGAGAGACGTCTAAATAAAGTCATTACTGACGCTTTAACCATTCAGTTAAGTACGAAAGCATTGTTTAATTGAAAGTATTTATGATGCGAAGCTAGCCCCTAGAAACAGAAGGACTGAACAAGTAGTTAGGCTATGTTCCCATTCGCGCATGTGTAGCGAAAAATAAATGGAAGACGGAAAACAGATATGGTACAAATGGGTCAACCAATGATGTAGTAACGTTAAAAGAGAGCGAAAAAGCTCAAAGGGTAGCCCCGATGATTCGCGCAAAAGCGTGGGGAGTTTTAAGACTGCCATGAAAGTATTGTTGACAGAAATGAATACGTGGAAAATTATAAATGTATTATATCAATAAACTGCCATTATTTTGCGGAAATAAAACAGATTTTGTAGTTAAAATTTAAGATTATTTACAGTGCGAATAAATACATATTTTATAAAGTATTTGCAATCTTACGATTAAAGAAGTTGCGTGTATAATACAAAAGAAATTAAATGTCGATCTCAAATATACTACACAATAATGTGCCTTAATGAGATAAGGCAATATTAACTATTTTGATAGTTAATAACAACGTTTTACTCAAATTAACACGTAACTCCACTAAATATGTTACTGTAAAACTAATTATAATAACACGTTCAATCTACAAAAAAGAAAAGGGCCTAAAACCGAAAGGCACCAATATTAATCTAAAGAATTTAGGAAACAAAAACAATATTGTCATATATCTGGATTATATGAAAGATAATCCAAGAAAAGTACGAAAATTGTGTATTAATCAATAAATTCATAAACAGATGTATACATTACATTAATACTTCTTAGAACAGCTTAATTCTTTTCCAAAAACTTCTATAACAATTATTCACTGGCCGTTTCCAATTTATTCTGTACTATACACACAACATTGAGAAAAATATTCGTTTAATTTCTTTTACAGTAGAACTTAGATTATCCGTCACTCTTTTAACCGTCACCCTCTGTTATCCATCATCATAAAAGAAATTCCATTTTACTTCTTGAAACGCCAGCATAATATTATTAGAAGCGTCTGTTCGCGGCATATACATTGAGAAGAGTGCAAACTCCCCGCCCTGATCTAGTATATATGTACGTATGTAGTACATATGTAAATATATTTTGTCTACTAGCTCAGTAGTGACAGACGAGTAGCCTGTGTGTGCGAAACAATGGTTTGTAGTGCCTTGCCGTTATTACTGCTGTTGTTTCGAAAATCGCTGAAAAGCGGAATTGTGTTGTATTAGGACTCGACCAAAAACTCGAAATTATTAGACGTTGGAGGAAGGGTGAAACTGTTAGTAGTGTTGCTCAGATTTACGATGTTGGGAGAAGAACAGTGAATGACATTAAACATGATGCTGAGAAGACTGAGCAACATGTGTCGAAAATGCAAAGCAGTAATACCGATGGAAATGTAAGAAGTCGTAAAACCGACAAAATATGAACAACTTGATAACGCTATGTATCAGTGATTTATTCAAGCCCGAAGTCAAGGAATTCCACTTTAAGGCCCCATTATATTGAGCAACGTACGCAAAATTAACAAAAAACTAGATAGCGACCCAAACTTCAGAGCAAGATTTTAAGGAGGAATATAATTTAAACATTTCTGCTCTTCGCCTCGTTAGGGAATAAGTTTACAACTGTGATGAAACTGGACTCAATTGGAAAGTTGTACCCCAAAAGACACTGATATCATTTTCGAAAAAAAAAACCCGGCCCAGGTTTTAAAATCCAAAAAAATCGGATCACGGCAATGGTGTGTGCAAATGCAACCGGCAATCATGGACTACCTTTGCTGGTGATTGAAAAATTCCAAAAACCACGTGCATTAAAAATTTAAATTTTAAAGCATTGCCCATAAACTATTATGCACAAAAAAACGCTTGGAGGAACCAAACAATTTTTTTGGAATGGTTTCACAAAGTGTTTGTACCTCAAGTTAGAGCTCATCTCGCCGAAAAGCAGTTGCCACAGGAAGTACTGCTGCCTGCTTATGAACAATGCTACCGCACATCTCGCTGCTGAACTGAAAAGTAATGACGGCAAGATGTTATCTACCTCCTCCCAACAAATACGACCCCTCTTATCCAATTGGAAAGAAATGGACCAAGGCATAATTGAGAATATGAAGCGTTGGTACAGAAAAGGTTTTATCGAAAGTTTGTTGTCATCTGACGATGCCATGACTGTTACAGAATTTTGGAAAGTTATAAGAGCTATTTTCAATATTGCTATTTTCTTGCCAGTGCATGGGTTAATCTTTCAGTATCGAAGTTGAAGAATGGGTGGAATAAACTATGGCCTGAACAAACACTGTCTAGTAACGAATCTGTATTAACCGAGTTTGCTAGTATTGATGAAATTGTGCCATAATGGACCGAACAATGAAACATTAACAACAGAAGAAATACCACATTGGTTGAAATGTAATAAACAAAATGGAGGCTTTGCAATTTTAAACGATGATGAAATTATTTCTAATGTTACTGCCGTTGAAGAGAAGTTTGTGACGACGTTGACGAAGAATCAGTGCTTAACCAAAAACGGACAATTAGCCACTCAGAAGCAGAATCAATGTTATCAAAATGCATCGACTAGTTTGAAAAACAAGAAGAGACAAATGCAGCTCAGATCCTACTGCTCTGTAAACTACGAAACTTTGCCGCACAAAAAGCTCGAACTTCGAAGAAACAAAAAAAAAATGACTGATTATTTCAACAAATAAACTTTATTATCTGAGAAGTATACACTAAAATATAAATGTGTGTTATCCACGTCAAACGCAAAATTTCTGTTTTTCTGTTGCCCAGATGGTTAACCGAATAGACATTCGGTTAACAGTCACAGTCCAGGTCCCGATGGTCACGGTTAATCGAAGTTCTACTGTAAGTAACAAATAACTTAGTATATCAAAATCAGTGTAATCATTAACCATGCAAACATAAGGCAAAGTTGTAAATTACTATGCAAATTGTTATTTATTTTAAAATTGTTAAGTAGTGAGTAATGCTTTGGATAGATTGTGTCAGCACAGTCCTGAAGTTACAAACTAAAATCTTCAAAAAGATTAAAGTAGTTGATTTTAGTTTTAACAAAGACTATATACTATATATAGTCTTTGGTTTTAATTAAGTTTGTTTTCACATAAAAACTAATGCAGGAAAGTTGAAATCGATTTGTGTTGAAACAATGCTATGAAAAAGAAAATGAAGTAGAAATATTTATAAAATCTTGCCGTACTGGTTTTCAAAATGTAATGTTAGTTCATGTGCAGCAAAAATATTTACAAGTATTAGATGTATTTGTTAAATTATAATCTAATATCTTAAAACTAAACTGTTTTGATACATACATAATTGATAATCTGCTGGATTCCAACAAATTCTGTTCTTATTTTTACAAAGTCGTAACCTAACCTAATGTAAAGTTCTATTATTTATATCAATATTATTATAAATAAATTATAACTTACAATTCATGCTGATCCAATAAACCAGATAACCCAGACAGTTTAAAACTACTCTGCGACATATTTGGAGAAATCTGCAAAAAAAATTCCATTTCACTTCTTGAATTTAATATCAAATGTCATATTATTGTGCAATAAAATTAGGACAATTTATTGATTTAGATCGAGATTAAAGATTTTTTACTTTTTTTTGGTTTGTAATACTTATTAGGCATAGACCTGTTTGTAAATGAGAATTAATTTGTAATTTAGAAGCAACGAGTTTAAGCTAACTTAAGCTTGTTGAAACTTGTTATTTCTCGTAGTAACAGGCGACAAAAGTTGACATAGAACTTTAGAAATCTGAATTTTTTCAAACAACAGAACTAACAGAAGACATGAACATTCAAAATGCATTTGTTTAATAATAAAACATAATTACATACAAATATAACCTATAAAAATCATTTATGCATATATAAATTTATACACTTCAAAATGTGAAAAATAGAAAATTACACTTACCCTCTTATATAGTTACGCCAAAGGATGTTGAAATGTGTACTCGTAAACGAAATATTAACAAAAAAAATCGTACACGAATAAATATTTGACAAAATTGCTGTCAACCCATTCTCCGCTTATCAAAGAAAAACACAAAAATATATTTCCGCGCTGCTAACTAGGTAAAATATCACTTTTGGACATGCAAAAGGCGCTGCTTTGCCTAAGAATTTTGATCGATTTTTCAAAAATTTTGCGAAAAATCAAAGCACGATCATAAAGCACCCGCAAAGCCCTACACTAATTCCACCACAAATGCAAACTATGGTGCGAGAACAAGAAATGCAATGTGAAATGCATAAACAGGCGTTGCAATTTACAATAGAAATGACCTTGAATTGAAAAGCAAAGCGGTAAAGTGCAGGAGATCGGGGAACTTGTTCTGCATTTCAATTGGTCAAACAGGTATGAGTCACAAGTGTGCAGCAGGTGCTACTAGCTTTAGCAAAAACGAGCTTTTATCCCTTGTGCTTATACCAGAGATACCAAAAAGTAGTACTTTCTATCAAACTTTTAAAGCTGCTGTAAATTTAATAATTAAAATCAAGTATTTTCCTGATAACGCTGATTTTGTACATTTTATTAGAAATAAATTTAAACAAATCCCTCTTTTCCCGCTATATGTACCTACACATACTTTTTGCCCGTTTTATTTAATACGAGTTCACTCAATTTTTATACCTCATATGCGATTGTTATGTGTCAATTTTAAAAACCAGAATAAGATTGATTGCAGTGGTGGCCAAATTGCGGCTCACCTAGAACTTCGACTACAATTAAAACCTTTTATAATTGCTGTTTTCGAAATTCTTAGTTTAGGATTTTGACTCTTGTCATAATAAAGTGTGATCACAACTACTTCTTAGTCAATAAAAAAAATATGAAAATTACGTTATGTCCCATTAATTGTCAATTAAAATTAATATCCGCTTCGTTACAGGTAAGAAATCTAAACAGGGGATTTTATCGAGCAATTTTCAGAGAGAAAATTAAATTCTTGTGTACTACTTCTTGATAGAACTTTTTTCTCCAAAAGAAAATAATAACTTATGCAGGTAAATTAATTTAATAAATTATAGAAAATTGTGAAACTTATTTAATTATATTAATTATTACACTATGAATACTTAGAAATTTCGATTACTCTGAATTTAGGGGGTTTAGAAACAGCTTTGGGTGAAATGCTTTGAATGGTGGTAACACTGACTTCGCGTGAGTGTGTTTTGTATATAAGAAGGAAACTTATGTTGTTTTTTGCTCAAAGATATTATTTGGTATAAAGAGGCGATAAAATTAAGCCTTTTGTCGGATGTGAGAATCGTTTGTTACCTTATAATTCTTTTTCAAATAGTCTTTGATCGTAATTTCCACCGGGAAACCATCTTAAATCGTATAATTAAATATTTGAAATATAAATTAATTTAGAGGTTATTGTAATGTTTATTACAATACTGCCTTCAGTCTCTTCGGCCTGTGCGATGTCCGCTCGGGCACTTGATGTGATTTGGCCATACGCTATAGTTATAAGTTCCGTTATGATCAGGGACCGGAACTGGATCCGAACCGAAAAAAAACCCGTTATTTTTGCAAGAACGAAAACCGGAACTGAACCGATATTTTTTCGGTTTACGAGCAAATTTTTGCCACTAGATGCCACGAGCCACTAGATGCGTAGTAGGCATTAGGTATCTCGTGTATCGTGAGCGACATACCACCAACAGGGTGGAGGTGTGTTACCACATGTAGAGAGAGTAACATCTTGATGATGTGATTCTATATTGGTAAATTTTAATAAACAGTTGTACACTTCCACACAAGCTGTACGCAAGGAACTTAAAAAATATTATTTTTTGCGATTTGTGTAGAAATTGAAAATTCGTGGCAGTCTGGTCTCTGAAGAGATAAAAACTAAAAAAAGAAATAAAAATAAGATTTTATAAATTATTTCTACAAAGGTTATTAAGGAAGTAAGTAGATGATACAATGCTGTAGAATGATGTAGTAACTACTGCCGATTAATGTAAAATAACACTACAATAATTTATTCCCTGTCCCTGTTTTACAGAGCATTCTACATTTCATTTTAATTGCGATCCACCATCACCTCTACATTTTACAATTAGTGGAAAACCTAGATGATCATACAATCTGTAGTTAGACAGTCATACAATATGATTGTCTCTAGATGAGATTTTATTTTGTAATAAAACAAACTTAGGTCACTTTTTTCCTCAACGCAAGAATTATCAAGCAGGATAGGGTGGTTTATAAACTTTTGCAGTTTTGGTAGCACTGGTTTGTACCACTGTATTTGGATTTGCGGTGTAGGTAATCGCACCGTACGAGGCCAATAAGCGCGCTAGGAATATGCGTTACTCACGATGGTTGAGGCTGGATTGATAAGTTAAGTTGCGCTTGCGCTGTAGTATTCACGTTACTATTAAAGTGTGATGTTGCCACATTGTCCATTTAGTTTTTAATATGCAGGTAATATAAATTAAATAATTACTGTATTATTAATTCATATATTTTCTTTTTAACATACATTAAAACTTATTATGATACTTAATAAGTTGTACGATATTGAACAAAACTAGTATATCTATATCTTTTACTATATCTTGGAGCCTGCGCAATTTTGACAATGAAAAAAATAACTTTTACTTTATTATGTAAAGCATACTTACGCGTATACAACACTACAGAACTAAAAAATAAACGCGTTTACTAAAAATCCACGAAAAATAAAAAATAATGAAATGAAAATGTTTTAAATAGAATTACTTTAAGACGTAAATAACTTGAATGATGACGATTAGATGAGTTAGTCCAATTTCAAATACCTGTTGATGACATGTGGATATAAATAGCTTAAAAACTAGACCGGGGCAGATACGTATTTCCTGTATAAGGGTAACTTTCATCACTACTCCCATTTAGTAGTCGTTCGTAGTCTTTGACCTAACAACTACACCACGTCTGGATATTTCAGCTATTTCAAAATTCGTATTAATTGTTGCGTGTCGCCTATTTAAAGCTTTCTTCTTAACAAGTAGGCGAAACTTAACTAACCCAGTTGAGACAAATTAGTAGGTGTTGGTTCCTATCAACAACCGTAATTATATATATACGGGACGATACGAGATGTTAATGTATCAACCCCTATTAAATTCATCATAGAGTTAGCTTATACCAGGTATAAGTTGTTATTAAATGAAAATGTTTTAAATAAAATTACTTTAAGACGTAAATAACTTGAATGATGTTAATTAATTGAAAAAAATATATAATTTATTAATTGAAGAAGAAACTATTAGAAAAGTAATAAATATAATTATCTTTCTTAAATAATTCATGATCGCAACAAGCAAAAAATATTGAATAAATTTAACTAAGTTCACTCGATCGAAATCAGATATCCGGATTTCCGGTACGAAATGAGATTTCCGCTACTGCATATTTTAGCAAATCCCCACTGTAGGATTATTATCGTTTCAATTTTCTCAACAACATTAACCATTGGCTCTCTTTCAATTAAAAAGACTACCTGTTGTGCATTTATCAAACTTGTTTAAACATTATTAATCTTCTTAGAAATGGTACTTTATAAGAGCGTAAAGCTTTATTTACATAACAGCGGTTTGCGTTTTAGCGACGCTACGCTCATTGGTTCATTGATTTCAAGGTCCAGTAATTCGCGGGACCGCAAAATATAAATCTAGGGGAACAGAAAGTTGAAATATATGCAACTTTCTAAGGCTGCGCAATTTTTAACGCATGCGCAGTACAGAAAACAGTAATAAACAATCAGCAGATTATTTTTACTTGATTGAATTTGATATTCCCACAAGTAGCAATTGTTAGCATAATCATGGAAATTCGTTTAATTTGTGTTTGGAAATGCTAGTTACATTAACAAGCGACACAAACAAATTTCAATAATACTTCATACATATGTCACACATGTCGATAAGTTTCGGCATCTTTGAAAATCTTAAACTAATGTCAAACCGTAAAATAACTAGAACTTATATTAGAATCTATCTTTACCATGTGAACAAGAATGCGGTACCGCAATATTTATCCAATCAGAATGCAGCCGCTAAAACGCAAATCCGCGGGCATGTAAATAAAGCTTAAGAGATTACAAAGAATGGAATGCGATGAACATTTGAAAGCATGAGATTTTTAACAGGATTAGAGGCCCTTTTATTCTCTTTAGTATATACATAATAATATTTACCAGGCTAATTTTTTATCTACTAATAAGACAATTTCTTAAGAAAAGATTTATAAATAAATACATCTTGTCTTTTAATTATATTGAATGGGATTACCAAGTATATATGGCAACGTTGTACAAGTATCTGAAACTGCATCATGTACCGCGTATTCGTAGCGCTCTTACTAGACTCGTACAATGCGGCTACACGGGATTGATATCCACTAAATACAATTTCAACAAAAAATAATTCGATTATATCGTGATCTCGATATAATGTAATTTTAGGGTGTGATGCGCATTTGTGCTTGAGCCTTGCATGTAAAAATTTCTGTTACAAAGTTATAGTTAAATCCAGTGGGGTATTTAGAGACAGGGCTACCGGACTTAGGTCCATAAGGCAATTTGAATATTTCTCATCTGCTATAGGTTTTTACCATTAACTCCATATAACCTCCTGAAATATCCGTACGCCTTCATTTTTTTTTTAATAAATGCTTATTTACGGGAATTGCGCCTTTAAAAGTCTATAGTTGTTTTACAAATAAATTTTACATAGTCAATTCAATTTACATATAAGCATAAGTAATTGAAATTATTGGTATTCAGAAAAATAATAATTAGTAGTACGTTCTATAATTTAATTTAGCAGTAGAGCTCAGTTGAATATGTTTCTTAGTCT
>WYDF02280162.1:0-17190 GCA_009867245.2 Adranes taylori | reverse complement strand
CCAGTTCCAGGCTGAAGAGGATGATAAATCCTAAAGGCTCCTTTAAACAAACTCACCAATCTCCCAACAATATACAATCCCAACAGGGAGTGGAGTTTAGTGGGTAAAGTTCCCACAGTTGTTGGATGCACCGGGCATCCTTCCTCTTTTGAAGATTCTCCACTTCCTACGTAAAAAAAAATATCGCGGAGATGCAATTTTGAATTGGGATCTTCATTACTGCATTTATCGTACATCTCAAAGTCACAATTTGCCGTCATAAATCGAACTCACAATACGAGGGCTGTTAAAAAATTTATTTTATCTTTCTACATACCTCCCTTGGTGGCAGCTTTTGAAAAGTCACTCTTCCGCAAACGGCCCCCGTATACCCGGCTATTTCAGATGCAGGCTGCCATCTAGTGCACAAAACTAGTAACTAGCACGTAACTGGGATATTACTTAACGTATGCTTTAATGGCTATCTAATTGCAATTATTAATTGGTTTATTGAATAATTTTCTGTTAACTATATTAGATTTGATTCAGAAATAGATTATATTGATATAGTATAATATTATTTACTGCAATGTAGTAATACTATTAAATATAACATTTATAAAATTACAATCTATTTACGTAAAAGATTTATCTTCAGTCTTCAGTAATGGACGGTGAGAATTTAATAATTATACAATAGCAGTCTAGACTATAATTTCTAAATTACAAAATATCCAAATTTGCTAGAAGATGAGCTAATTGATATAGGAGATAAGTATTTTGAATACATGGATGTTGATTTCAAAATAAGGTACTGAAAAGAAACCTCCCGAATGTACAGAATGTGGTTTCAAAACTGCAGAAATATCAATCCTTGTAAGACACAAACGAAGTCATAATAGAGAGAAGACCTTTGAGTTCACAGAATGTGGTTTTAATACAGCATTTAAAGGAACTCCTATAAAAGATGAACGAAAACATAGCGTGGATTCGCTTTTCAAGCGTACGGAATGTGATTTCAAAACCGCACACAAAGCAAGCCTTTTTAATCACCACCGAACTCATAGCGTAGCGCAGTGAAGATAATTGAGTGTACAGAATGTGGTTTCAAAACTGCAGAAAAATCAATTCTTGTAAGACAGAAACTACGTCATAATAGAGAGAAGCCCTTTGAGTGTACAGAATGTGGTTTTAATACAGCATTTAAAGGAATTCGCTTTTCAAGTGTACAGAATGTGATTAAAACCGCACACAAAGCAAGTCTGTTAAGCCACAACCTAACTCATAGCGCAGTGAAGCCCATTGAGTTTACAAATTGTGGTTTCAAAACTGCACATAAATGAAATTTTCTAATTCACAAACGAACTCATTCAGAAGAGAAGTCTTTCAAGTGTTCGACATGTAATTTCAAAACTGCATACAAAGCAAGTCTTTTAAGTTCCAACCGAACTCGTTTTTTTTTTGGAGAAAATTACATTGTTAACTTCAACCACCAAGTTGCTTACTTCGAACACCAGAGAGCCAAAATTTGCTTCAATCGTCAATAGTATTAAATAACTATTTGTCCATTATTATTTTATAATGTGTTTATGTTGGTGAATTTCTGTGTAGGCACTGATTCAAGTTTTAAAGTTTACAATCAGTTCTAATTTTCATGCATGTTTTCAAGCATTTCTAGTGTAATAAAGTATCTTTCATTGTTTTCATTATTTTTTTACTAGCTATTGGTATTATATAGCACTGGTTGTCCTTGTCATACTTTGTCATTCGTAAGTCAGTTGGTGAGGCCAATATTACTGAAAACTATTGGAATCGTCATTTAGTTCATTATTAACTAGATGTAAATTCACTCTAGTTCCACTTCTAAGCCATGGTCATTGGCCATGGATTATTCCAACATTGTCTAAGTGGTTTCACCAATAACAGAGAAGCAGCACTGGTAATTATGTTTAATAAAATTTGTTGCCTATGCATTTTTAAACAAATTTTGTAATAATAATTCTGGAATTTTTGAAATCAATATTTTTCTAAGTAAATATTTTGTTGTGGGTATTTTCGCAACATGGTCTATCACCGAAACAAGTATTGCCACTATGTATTACATTTTTGATATGAATAATAGCAAATAAAGAAAGTAACTATTGAAACATCAAAAAATGCATTAGTGGGAACAAATTCGCATTTTAACACTTGTATGGCAAGAAATCCAAGCAGTTGTAAACTGCATGTGCAACAGAAATGCACGAAAAACTGCATGAGTGAGAAACACATTAGACTAAATAAATTAAAAATTCGCTATTATAACTAACGAGAAGATATCTGTAGAATTTTATTCAGTCTGGAAGAACTCATGAACTCTAAGCAATTTGATCAAATTGGACTACTTGTAAAATTTTAATACATGTTACAGTGAGAAATACATTGCAACTCGACTAGGAAAATAGCTTAATTTGGAATATGTTATGTAACAAATTTTATCACTTAACATATTGTAGTAAACTTTATATGTAGCAAACACAGAATATAATTTTACTAAAATTGGTCGTAAAAAACAGATGGAAACCTCAAATGAGCAACTTTTCCCTCTTTTTGAGGTATCTATATCTCCATTATAATGCGTTTCACATTGTACGAGTGGGAGAGATAGATAAAAAAAAACATAATTTATGCTTCCCGTACTCGACAATTCGTTGGCACAAAATGGAGGTTATTATCACATGTGTATGTAGGTGTGACGGTCACATTCAGTTACAAACAAGCTTCAAGCTAAATGTATATTACACAATTTAAAGCTCGTTTTTTGCTGATTTATTTCAACAAATTGATTTCCATAAAAAAACGCCTAACTGTTTTGAATATCGTTTCGCCTTTTATTTGGATTGTTTTTCTGTTTTTATAGAGTATTTCAAATGTGAACATTTTCTCGTAGGATCATATCATATTACGAAGAAATTAACACTTTTATAAATAATAACTTAAAACTTAATACAAAAGAAATTTCTACTATCGATGTTGTTCTAGTGTTGCAACTAAACGGATTAAAAAGCACTAATAAGTTTGTTTTCCTTTGATTTGCCGTCTTGAGATGGGAAAGTGTTTTGTTTCTGTAGTTGCAGTCTTAGGGAAATTGTTAGATTGGTTCGAAGATAAAATAATAGTCTTTACTTTACAAAAATAATTATTCGGCAATCGGTTTTGAGTGATTTAGCCACCATGGACCACAATAAAATAAAATTGCTTTGGTAGTTATGAACGATGAAGATTATGTTAGGCTGGTGGAAACAATAGTCAATTCGAGATCCTAAAGTTCGATCCAACTAACAAGAATAAAAGGGATTTGTCTTTAATTTTAAAACAAATTCCATATAGTTTTATAGATCCTAATTTGAGAGTTCCTTCTAAATGCACTATTTCCTTTTTATATGCATTACCAAGAGTACATAAAATTGAGGAAAAAGATAAGTGGATGATATCCTAATTATTTTTGAAGGAGAGGCAGAAATAAGAGTTATCAATAATATTTTCAATTAGATTAATCATTCTATTAAATTCAAACTTGAGTTTTCAAATAAGAAAACGATTGCCTTTTTAGACCTTTTCATAGATTATAGTAACAATGGACTTAAATACTGTCATTCCATTCCATTCGAATGCACCATGGTCACATAAATGGCTGCTTTTAATTCTTTTGCACATAGGGCCTTATGTATTCCTATGACATGGAATTATTTCATTAGATTTATAGGTTTAAATAACGGTTATTCTAGGAAAATTATTGATAGAATTCTTTTAAGCAAATTCAATAAGTAGTCTACTAATTTTCTTATTGATGATAGAAAAGATTCGAATTTAAAATTTTATAATAGATAGGTGCTTTATTCGAAAAAGTGATGATCAGGAACTATAAGAATAAGTTTAAAAATTGAGGTAAGGTGAACACGTGTTTCTGGCATAGAGTTATAGCCGTTAGAAACACCCTAACATATCAACTATAGGCGCAAGCTATATATCAATTTATTAGATGTGTATTGCATTTGATATAATGCATCCTATTAAATGTGTATAATGCATTTGGACGAACTAGCACATATTCGCCTCACATTTACTTCCAATTGGGTTCTACTCTGAGAAGCAGTGGACCAATGCTGGGAAATGTTGTCTCTACAATGATCTTAATTGAAAGGAGCTTTATCAATTAAAGTTTACACCTTTAATAACACATGTAGCTCATCTCTAGTATTAGAGTAACATATTACCACCATAATTAATAATGAAGATTCTACATAGTATTTGCTGTCTACCAGTAAGAGTATATTTTTAATAGATAGGTGTTTTATTCGAAAAATTGATGATCAGGAAATATTTGAATTAGTTTAAAAATTGAGGCAAGGTGGACAGGTGTTTCTGGCATAGTAGTATAGCCGTTATCAACACCCTTTCATAGCAAATATAGGCGCAAGGTATCACTACAATGAATTATGAGTCCAGCATTCTACTAGTACGCTACATGTCTCTATAAACTAATTCTTAAAATTTGAATTAAAAAGAAATTTTTAGAAAAGTACAAAATGTATATAATAATCATGGGACAACGTTGGTAATCAAAAAATCTGGAAACAAATCTGATGATCTGATAAAAAGTCCCACTTTTATTTTAAGTTACATTTGTAACATACTTTTAAACATTAATTTTCAATCAGGTCGCACTAATAAAATGTGATGCAGTAATAAAATGATATACTAGTGAAATTAGTATATTAGTTAAAATGCAAAAGTGCTTATTAAAATAATAATGGCGGTAGTGCATACTAAAGAGTGATTGCTTTGTATCAAAGTTTACTTAATAAATGATCATATGAGTATCGTCGTTTATTGACACGACTAGATTAATTGTTTAATTAATTAATTAGATTAAGCAGGTCGCCTTAAAAAAATGTGTAATAAATATGAGAGAGTAACAAATCGGAAAAAATGTCTATGAACCGCGGATGGATGGCCATTTCTGCTATAAGGTATTAAGCTTTATCAACACCCTTATTTTTCAGAACGTCATTGTATGTGTGTTACTGAATACACACTGTATCTGAACTCTGTATCTGAACCTATTATATCGAATAAATATAGAACAAGCGTTGTGTGGCCAGATATCCTACCGTGACTCAAACGTTATTGTAATAAATGTTTGCGAGAGTCGTAAATACACATTATAAAACGCCTTGTGTGAAACGGAATCTAGTTAAACGTAGCAAATGTCATGTCATACAAGTACATAACGTCAAATATTTGATTCCGGTTTTTTATTATCATCAATTATTATTTATGGGGTAATGTAAATTGTAATATGTTAATATAAGTATAAAAGTTAATATGTCAACATATAATTCAATTTTATACATTCGTACGTGTTTATTTCTATAAATATTAAATATAGCTTTAAATGCTACTGTTGAGCTTTATTTGTAATTAAACATTTCAAATTTGGTGATTTAGTAAACAATGACTAAAAATAAAAGTGTTCATACATCAAATCACAATACAAATACCTTATCTTATTTAATAACCAGATAAGGTATTTGTAATCAGCTTTTTATAATATTCCCTAAGTTTGTAGACGTAGTAATTTAAAAAATGTTTAGATAGGATCGATTATAAGTTATTACAAACTCATTTACTCTAAGCTTCGTTTTGTTATGTATATATGTACGTAATATTGGCGCATATTTTATTATTTTAGTAGGTGACATTTCATTAGTTCATTTAAAATATTCTCATAAAGGACATCATCGAGTGAGTTATATTATATTTTTATTTTGGTAATATCAGTCGTTTTTATAAAGGACTTAAAAAAGATCTTCGAGTATTCATACAGGAAATGTCGCTTTTATTTTACTCGGCTTTATTCTCCGGTCTCAAATCCTTTTTAGAGCTATTTTATTCGACCCTTTTTGTCTTTTCCGTAAATAGCATTTAAATGCGATCTAAGAGCCACGTATAGCTTTATATTAAGTTAGATAAATATAAAAAATATTTATAAACTTAATGTAATAAGCTCCTTTTTTGTTTTACAATTTTATTTTAATAGTATTCTTTTTTCCTTGAATATATTTGGCAATTAGAAAGTTTTTTAGAAGCGCCGAAATTTATCTCTACTCTAGTTAAGTTTCCCGCTAGGAAACAAGGTTTTTTCAAAAAATTATTTATTCCAGATTATAAGTTTATTCCAGATGACTTTCCATTTCTTTTATTTTTATTTTATTTTCATGACTTTAGTTCAATGGTAGATGAAAATAAAGAATATATTTGATTTTGTATATTTATTTCTAATTATAAACTTTCAAATAATTTTGGAGTTTGGAATAAAGCTGATTCCTGCTCCTCGTATGAAATAAAGTTATTTATAAATTATTCCAAACCAAACCAATATTATAGCTTAAAGATTTAATTGAATTTAAAAATGAATATTTAATTTACTATATTATAATAATAGCATTTGGAATCATAAATAATGTGATTTATGTTCCAATAGAAAATGAATTTTAAATATCTAATAAATTATATACATGTTGCATCTAGCAATGTAAAACCAGAATTAAAATAATATTCTAATTTGCAATTAAAGACTCACAGCGCGCCAGTATAACAATTGAAAGCGAACTATGCGTGTGTGATATTTCGTTACTAATACAATAAGTAAAATGTAATTGTATTAGTAACGGAAATGAATACATTCCGATATTCAATCGTAATATAAAGTTATACGTTCCTAATTAGAAGCGTTACTTAAGTTATATTTGAGTCTATATAAATTAAATTATTATTTTATATTAGCTTATGTAAAATAATAATTTAATGTAACTCCTTGGACTTACTTGATCCTTTCGTTGTGTTTGTAGTGACATTGTGGAAGTACAAAATAACAGTTGTAAGAAGTATCAGTCTTATAAAAAGAAATTGTACAATGTCATATCTATAACAACCAACATCAACAATGCAAGTATTTTAATGGTTTTTGCTGTGTTTGCAATATTATACAAATCATTTTAGTTACAAATCAAAACACAATATAAACACGTATTAAACAAGTGACACAGAAGCTGTGTTTCCAAATATTATAAGAAAATTTAGCACATATGCATTTAATATTATCGGAATTAATTACAACAGTGGACCGAGTTTTTAGAAACTTTTATTTAATTATTTTCAAAATTTCTAATTTTTATTTAATTATTTTTAGAAATTTTTATTTAATTATTTTCAAAAATAAACAATAAAAGATTTTGAGGTGATTTTAACTTCTTAATTACAATCTTAATTTCTTAATTACAATCTTATTTTTAATGCGTTGCTAAGGCATTTATTACTTATACAATTAATTGCCAGGTTTAAGCAATGTACTTAATTTATTTTATATTCAATGATTCATATGTTTTCTTACATTCTAACGATTTCATAAGATTCAGATAATTGTATGATTTCATTTAAGGATATCTTATTTATTTCAAAATATTTATTAAACTTTAATAAACATGCAGCAAGGCAAACTGTAATGATTTATTATTTAATATAAACATTTTAATTAAATGATATTGGAACAACGCCCAATGTTAAAGATGGCTGCTTGTGGCTTATAATAAACTCCATTCTATGTATATTATAGTGAATGCTACTTAGAAACTAATTCAGAAGGGCTGTGCGCGAAGCGTTCTGCGCAATTTATTGCACCGCTTTCGTGTTGTGTTCGTACGGCGTTCACGTCTCCGAATAGGTACGAAGTACTATGACGCGGTCATTTCTAGTTGACATCTAATATTCCCTAACATGAAATTGGCATTTAGAGGTGCGCTCGTGACTTCGGGGCGTGTTTAGACTATAGTAAATAGGCGACGAATAAATGTCTCAGTACTCATTTGCGGTCAACGGTTCTTATATGGTTGATTTTCTGCTTATGACTTGTTGGATATATCGTTAGTTCATGTGGCTTGGTAGTCCATGAGCGTAGTTAAACATTTTAAATTTTGTGGTAGTACATATTATAATTATTATATTTAAATAAATTTTACAATTTAATGATTTCTAATTATTCTTATAGACCATCATAATCTAGTATTAATTTTCTATCAATGTTGACTAATAATAACATTATTTATTAATCATTAAGACATTTTTAGAAAAAAATTATACGATTCATTTTATTTCAATTGTTTTATATTCAAATTATTTTATTTAAATATAAGTTTTGAACATTACTAAATCTTTATTGAAGATGACTATATTTTTAATACATGAACGACAACAGATTTTGAATCATAAACTTTTATTTTATTCTGGACTGTTTAACTATAATCGAAAGTAAAATAATTTCTCTTAATTTTATTGTTATCTAAAAAATATCCTACTTTCATTTTAACATTTACATATTATATTCTTTAAAATTTTATTTAGGGTCATTCAAATTTTTACTTTACTTTTATTCTGAAGATGTTAGCATTGTTGGCGAAACGTCACAAAGACTATAAATTAGAATCATAAAGAAATCGATTTAGTCCAAAAAACTGATTATTATTATTTATTATAACATAATATTGTACATTTCTTCTTATTTTTGTTTTTTTCGGAACTGTTTAATATAATTTGTAAATTGAAGGGGACTTAACTTCAAAATATCTTAAATGTTCCACGCTTTAGCAGGCCGCTGCCTTTGACTTACTATTCATTTGTGCTAGGATATCACAAGAGCACTTATTTCTCCCATGTACCAATAAAATTATTCACTAGGGCATGTGTTCGCCACCATTCCTATAGGTTATAAGAACAGTTAAAACTGGATTCTCATGTTGGGTATGGTTCTAAAGTTGTTGACAATAAAGAGTTGACAATTCCTAGGCACAATTGAAATATTTGTTCTTACAGGATTTTTGAAATATACCTGTCATACAGGCAACAGGCAACATACAGGCAGGCAAGAACGTTTTGACCTCTCAAAACGTTCTTGCATACGTCAAGTAAAAAATATTTATTTAACATTAAGTTTCAAAATTTATATAACAAAATCAGATCTTTAAAAGTTTAATTTGTAACTTAAAACATTGAAGGATGTATTGCTTAAATGTTCCGAAATACACTTCTGCTCAAATATTCCATCTCCTTATTCCCATTTTCCTCAAATTTTTCTACACATCATCCAGCCATTGTTTCCGTGGTCTTCATTTTCATCTTCTGCCACCTGAATTTCCTCTGTAGATCTTCTTGACAGCTCTAATCTCTGACATTCGCTCTACGTACCCCAACAATCTCAATCTGTTGCTCTTTATTTCCAAAACTATGTTTGCATAATTGCATAACCAAAAATCTTTCTTAATATCATTCTCTCCCATCTTCTCAAAAGTTCCTCGTATCCCACAGTCATGGTCTATGTTTCTGTACAATACATTACCACCGGCCTTATAATAGTTTGATATACATTCACCTTTGGCCTCCTATTAAAACTGCACGACTTCAATATCTTAATGGGTAATAGAGCTTACTGGGTAATAGAGCCCAGTAAGCTCTATTACTCAATGCAGTCCTTACGATTGTTTCTTCTCTCGTGTTGTTATCTTTGGTTAGCAGCGCCCCCAAATACTTGAATTTGTCACATCTCTGATAGTTATTGCCTCAATTTAACTTGATGAGTTTATCTTCCTCTGCTGCATTTCTTCTGGAGGAAAGTCAATACTGCGGTTTGATGTACTTCTCTCGAAGCCCCAAAATTGCCTCTTCCTTTTGTAATCTCCCTAATCCTTCTTCCAGCTTTTTGAGTCTCCTAGACAGTATACCAACGTCGTCTGCATAAGCTTCATTTTGGTTTATATGATTAAACAGAGTACGTGGATTATTGATCTCCACCAATCTCATCACTTTTACCAGGACTAAGTTAAATAGTAATGTGGATAGCACATCTCTTTGTCTCAAACCTTGATTAATCACAAATTCTTTATGGATGCTTCCTTCTACTTTAACTTGACATTTCGTGCTGGTAAGGGTAATTTGAACCAATCTGATTATTTTAACTAGGATCCTCATGTCCTTCAAGGTCTGACACAATTTTTTCTTTTTCACACTCATACGCTTACTTGAAGCCCACAAAAAGTTGGTGTACCTTCACATACCACTTTTCTATTATTTGTCATATGAAGATATTGTCTATCGTTGATCTAACCTGTCGAAATCCGCACTGGTAGTCTCCCAGTACCTCTTCTATAAGTGTGGCAGGTTTCTCTCCTATAACGGTGGGGGAGAACAATTTGTATGGTTTATAGAAGTTGAGCTGAGAAATATATATTAATAATATGCTTACGGCTCTTAATAAAAAAATTCTTGTTTCGTTTTTTTGTGCAAAATAAAACATTTATTTATTAGTTAATATTTAACGACTTGAGGTTACAAATTTTTCAGTCCTGTGTATAGATAATACAATCGTCGGCGAATAGTTGAATTTTACAGTTAAAATATTTAGTCTTTTCGTTCTTGAGTAATAACAATACAATCTTTGGAAGTAGCCATGGGAGTTCTTGATCAGGCGAAATACCGGTTTTGCCTAAGTGGCTGGGGTAGGATTGGACTTCAACCATCCTAAATTAACTTTCCTCGTATTTACTTAAACATTCGAAATCACCTGATTAGTCAAACACGATTTTTCAATACACACTTGATTCGTACTTACCATTTCTTGGGTTACGCTTTCGTAATTGTTATTTGTTTTCAGCTTGTCTGACTTTTTTTGGTTTTCATTTTTTAATTGCAAATGCAGTAAGATTGTTGCAGCTTGTATTGGCTTAGTGAATTTTTGTTTTAATTGCAATAACTATATCTAGCACATTGCAAGGCAGTTGCATCACATCTCATCACAATGATTGACATCCGATTACTGCGCCTTATATTCACATCCTCTTTCGTCCAATGATTGATGAAACAAGATTTAGTAATGTAATGTAGCGTAGACATGTTGCTGTTACCATCACTGTTCTAGCGATGACTCTTGGGACACCCATATTTGATATTATTACTGTTTTGTTGTTACGATTATTGTATGTTCACACTAGTATGAATTTTATTCTAATCTGAAAAGTACGTCTTTTATTTCCTTGTTTACTGTGACTGCGTTATAGTTTATGTTTACTGTGAAAGTTTTGTTGTCGTGTTTTTCTTTTCTTCCTCTGGATAACCAGTAGGTGCATAACTGATTCCAATAGGCATCGGTTCCAATATTTAACATGTGATGCCCCTGAACTTATCTGTAGGCTGCTTGAGACTTGTAATATCAATAACTCGTTATTTTTTTTTTATATGCCACATTTTGTGATAGGTGTGAAGAGAGTTATTGATCAATGTGCTTATGATTTCCAAGCATGTATGACAAAGTACACGCAAATAAACGGACAAAAATAGAGAGCACGAATAACAGCTGGTCTTAAAATTCCGCTGAAATTTATATTCATTGAACGTTGCTATGTATTTCATCAACAACGAGCTGAGCCCAACTAACTCGCCGAGATAGCTAGCTAGCTCATAGCAAGCAACAACGTCAAATTAAACCAAATAAAACGAAATGTTTTCATGCGAGATCAAACACGAGAGCGCGCGAGGCAATAAAAACTGTTTTTGCTCCCCTTCCTCAGCGTGTAGCTTTCGTGAATATGGTTCTGGATACAAGTTGTTAATTTACCAATATGTATGCAGTATGCGAGAACATAAAATTGAAATAAATTGCTTGACATAAAAAAAAATCCAACGTTAACTACTCGTTTTCAATTAAATTTATTAAATTGCTATACAAATAAGTAACTAGATTATGGTATTTGAAAAGAAAGGAATAAAAAAAGTATAACCAACTCAGAAATTGCTCTTGAAATTACTCATATGGTCGATAAGGCATTGAAAAAGTCTAGACATACAATCGCTCAAAAATAGATCCAGTGCGAGTAGTTGTGAATTTTGTTTAAGCAGATTAGAAAATTTACAGAGTTTCCATGTCAGTTTTTCATCAGGCTCTTCTGTTGTATGGTGAACACAACAAGAAACCTAAGCAAGTAAATCCTTTCCTCCGCAGTTCTACCAGACACTTTGGGACTGCATGAGCGTTACTTTAGGGCGCCTGGAGGGCTGTTCTTGCTACCTGTACTATTTTACCTCTAGCTATCTAACCTAATTTGTTGCAGGGTTCTGTTTGTTTTCATTTACAAGGTAGACCCATTTTTCTCTATTTTCTCTTTCTTTGAGGTCAGTTGACGCATTTCAAATTTCTGAAATTTACGGCATCTCAAATTTCTTCTATTTCGATTATCTTCTGAAATATTTTGTTTTGGAGCCTTTTAGATACTTTCTAAGCGGGCTTCTTGCCAGCATTCTCAACCACCTTTACAGACTTTGCCATAACATTGTTTCCTAACTTGCGCCTAACTAGGTTTTTACTTTGTCAGCCGATTTAAAATCACAGTCACTCCCTTAATTGAAGAGGTGCCACTGCATCCAACACATGAAGACCTTATTAGATACTGTTCGTTAGTTGCTTTTTGTTTTCTCTGTGTGTGTAGGATCAGCACGCTCATTGCAAGTGACCCATGCGACCTCGGGAGCTAGCATGGCTTCGTTTACATATTTATTCATGGTAGCCTCCGTTCAGGTATCTTGTCTTATTCCCCCGTCCCATCCCAATTATTTGGGGTTTAAATCACCTGCCCTCCTAATTATCTTGAGTCCGAATGGTTCTTGGAGCTCCTTCAGTTTAGCTATTTAGAGTTCATTTAAAGTCTTCTTCTTCTTAGATCAATTTCCTGCTTCGTTTTTATTATGTGCGCTACGGAGTCGGAGATTGCCATTTATTTGGTGATTCTGACATGATTGAAATTATGTTAGAGGAGTTAATTTTTCTTTGGAGCTGACTTTCTAGATACATGCGCTCCTGTTCCCAGACGCTGCAAACGAAGAGAGTGTGGTCGGCGTCGTCCTTTGTTTGTTCGCAACGTTCGCATTCAGAAGACCCCCTTTTTCCAATACGGGCTAGAAATGAAGCAAAACACCCGAAGCCAAGCACTGGGCAACCGAGATATTTAACTCGCCCTGACTTCTTGAAACCCAGAGTTTTATTTCCGGTATTAGGATGCTTGTTTTTTCTACCATGTTCTGAAAATGTCCATTTGTTCTGCCTCTTTGTAAGTGTCTTGTTTCTGGTGGTCACTTGATCTGTCTTAAACCTATGGCACTCCTATCTTTCGTGCATAAGGAGATGAATCGGGGGGATGACCGAAATGATGCAGAGAGCGATTTTGGAGGTAGTCCTTTCAACGACTCTATTGTGTCTATGAGCTCCTTCCAGCTGTTCCGCTGACTGTGCCGTATCTCTAGTTTTAGCAGTCTCTTAGCTTTTTCGGCCTCATAGCGCAATTTATCGCAGCCTACTGCCAAGTGATCTTTCTTTAATTGTCTCCGAAGTTTGCGCAGAGAGCGTATAGTTGCTCGCATATAGTTGCTCCTTCAGTCACCTATCTTAGGTGTCTACCAGTAAACCAGCCTCATGTCTTTCCTTTAACTATGTCGTGGCATAGATATGTCGCAGGACGTACTTATAGCTTTAGTTTTTCGTGCAGCATAATCGTCAATATCCTACTGTATACAAGTGACTACGTGACTAAACGCTACTGTATTCAAGTGACTGTTACTAGCTTAGTAAGTACGCCACGTCGCATCTTGAACTGACCTGGTTGTTGTACTAGTGGTATACACTTTGATACGTAGGAAAGCGGTTGCGGAAAAAGGTTAGAACAAAGCTATGCACATGTCTCACATGCATACGGTCTATCATACGGTAGAACGGAGAAAGCTAAGCAACACATGCAATATAACTAGTACAATCCAAACTATATAATGTTGCTTATAAAACGTATACTTCACTACTAGTCGCTAGCCGGTGGTCTGTGTTGTCTGTTTGAGCTCGAAGACCTAACTCTCCTCAAAATGATCAAAGCGGGCTTATTTATAGGCCAAGTGCCATGTGTATCTCTAGCTGCTTGCCACAGAACTTGTGACAGTCGTCACACATCACGTTGTGACCCGCTACCGATATCTATAGAAAAGAGTGTGCCCACTAGAGTTAACAGCCAGCGAAAATCTATCATGTTTGCGTTGATGTATTATTCGCAACGTTTAGTTCTACGTATGAGCGGTACTAACTATCTTTCTCTCTCTCACATGTGCCAGTATATGCATTCATAAATATCCATACTTAACCCACATCATCGTATACAACGCATACTAGTCATATCTGTTTACTTTATATAAATCGATACGTAATTATTACAAATACGTTATAAATAATCTTTTAATTTAAATACAATGGAAGAAAATATTTAATAATGCTTTCTTATGTATTTATTACAGTAATTAATTCCCAAATTAGTTTACTTATCTTCACATGTGTTTATGACATCTTTATTTTAAAAATAGGATAGAAAAAGGGTATCCCATCAGTATTTATTTATTTCTTACACAAAATAATACATATCGACAGACATTTCTGTACGCGGAATGTTATTCTATATAATCTGTCCCGAATAATTTTTCTTTTATTTTATAAGTAACTTGTTACAGATCAGCGAAAAACTGAAATGGTGACAACTCTTGTCGACACGCGTTAAAAAAAACAACCTTTAGAATGTTGGAGAATGCTAATAATGCACAAACATGTTTAACAGATGAAGTTTCGTCCAGTAGAAAAGTAAATTTGTTGTGGAAGTGGAGAATTGTTATCATTTATACAAGAAAAACAAGCGCTTATTAGTCGCACATTTAAAACAGATGCACTTATAAGCATAAGGCAATACATTGAAAGGTGATAAACAACCAATCCTTTAACCCAATTTCTTTTTGGGATGAGGATAAAAGCCAATTTGAAACCCTATCAAATGTGGTATTAAAATATCTCACAATCCCTGCTACTTCGGTACTTTGAGATGAGCTTTTCGCCTTAAACCAAATAAAGTGGATATGCTTGTATTCCTACAATAAAATCAATTCCTTGTGGATTAATTATTTTTATTTTCTTAATTTATTTTAATATGATTAATATATTTGTTTCTTTATTTAATGAATTTTCTAATTGTTGTGTTTATTATTATTTTTTTAATAAAACCAATTCTTAAAATATCGGTTAATCGACATGAAAAATATCGATTGTAGCCACTATCGATTATTTCCCATCACTAGCTGCTGCTGGACGTCTTGTCTTCGAGTTCGCCAAATTGGAACTTAAAACGGCTATTTATAAGCCCCAAGCCTTTGGTCTGATTGTACTCTGTGAGACGTCCAACGCTTAGCCAACCTACTTAATTCTCTTCCGCGTGGTATTCACTCCACCACACAGCTATTAGCGACGAATAGCCACACAGCGAATGTTTACATCGGATGTTTTTAGCTTCTATACATTTTCAGCATAGCTATCATATCCTACTCTCATATACGAACATATTAGACACAGTCAGTGTGCATGCGCATTAAATACAGGCTAATGCGTGTACAACATAGCTAGTAGTAACGCAACACACTTCTCTGCTGCATATGGTTAGCCTTCGATGCGCTGCAACGAAACGCGTTCGTATATCTAGCAGTGGATACGTTTACTTTTAATAGATGGTCATTCCAGTACAAGATTTGCATAACTTATCTATATAATTTATTTCAAGAAACATGCTTTGTTACAATATGAAAGGCCCATAAGAACTAAAAACAAATAATTTTATTTTTCAAAAGCTTTCTGGTTTAGAACGTTTTTTTTTACATAATTCTCTCCTTGATTATAATAGTCGGTAAAACAAATATTACGTGCTGTATATTGTCAGAGAAATTGATTTATTCCGTCTAATTGTGTAATTTTATTTAACTCCTTCTGATTCGTCTAATTAATTCAAAACGTTTTCACATTAACAGATGTTTGATGTTAATATGTAGAACAAACACGGTATCTGGGTAAAGTTAAATTCTAACTTATCTGAATCGGTAAGTTTGGAAACGTTACTCGTGCATAAAATTTTAATGATAGAATATTTTCAGTGGCATTTAAAATGGTACGATTAGGAATAAACTGAAGGGATGATATACGTGAAACCTGAAAGCTAGAAAAAGTGTTCGCTTATGAATATGAGTGAGTTAGATATAAAAGAATATAGAGAAAGAGGAAGAGTGTGTGCAAATATTTGCTTAGACAGATGAGAGAACGTTAGATACATTAATGTGTGGATATTAGCTTAATGATGGCTCATTTTCTGGTGGAGGTTTTGATGCGAATAACATTTTTATTATGTTTAGCGTAAATTTTTGTTTTCTCTCATCCGTTAAGTAGGTAACGCTGATTTTACGTATTGATAAAATACGAGAATTAACTGTTTTTATTTTTAATTAGCGCTAATCTATACAAATAAATAATTTAAGAAATGATGAAGTCATAATTGGAATTTCATAATATTTGTTTATAAATTGTTCATATGGTCCTGGCATAATTTTACAGGCGTTTTTAATTATATAAACAAACAAAGAACTCCATAAGATGATAACCGAGAGACACACCGGGAGAAATCAAAACGAAGGCTGAACACATTAAAAACATGACGGGCATATTGTTCCTCATTCCACTCCGGTTCTATCGCCTTCTCAACTTCTTCAAATCTATAAGGAAGATCTCTGCTATCCTCTTCCGCGTGTATTTCCATAGATTCGTTTCGTTTTACGCAGAAGCGCAAAGGCTTAGAGCTGAAATAGGGGCGATAAAAGGATACCTATTTAACGGATGAGAGAAAACTAAAATTAATGCTAAACATAATAAAAATGTTATTCGCATCAAAACCTCAACCAGAAAATGAGAAAATGAGAAAAGGAGTAGAATGACGAACAACAAACGGAAATGATAAAAGTCCCTAGAGACTATTTTAATATTTAGCACAATTTGCTTTAGCACATTACGTTCCGAGGATTTCAAAATGAGCAAGGGTATAGCGGTGGAGTTCAGTATCTGGTTGGGTAAGCCAGCTAGTTGTGGAAGTTAGTTGTGGAGGATTTGCTGAATTATTAGACAGTATTGTCTAATACTGTCTAATAATTCACTTGTATTCACTTGTGTTCCCTATTGCCACTTATGGAGCAGAAACCTGGACACTCAAGAAAAGCGATACCAGGCGGATAGAT
>WYDF02280151.1:0-17190 GCA_009867245.2 Adranes taylori | reverse complement strand
AATAATTTTCACATTGTTAATAGAATACAAATTGACGTGTAGTGTACATTACAAATAAATTATCTTATCTTATCTTACCATTCTCTCATTACCCATCCACATATCTCATACATTTTCTTTCCATCTCTCACCCATTTTATTATATATGGAAGCCACTTTTTTTTGAACATTTTAATTTCGATGTTTTATTGAATTGCAACATTCAAAATGAAACCTTTTTGTTTATTTTTTAAATTTAGATTGACACAAACGATACGTCGACGATTTTAAATCAACACCATTACCAACATGTTCAACAACAGCCGCCCTCTGTTAACAATAAAGAAAAGCTCGCCGATAACATTGTATTTCACTCGACACCACTGCCACCACAACATCGGATACCGCCGTTTGGTGGTACCACCGGCAAGACTACAACTGTTGATGTCACTTCGATCGTTAAAGATGGTAGTTCTGTTAGCACGAGTAGTTTAATGACGCAGCCGCAATTACCTATGTCCTCCGTTGGTGTTGCTAAATCATTAATTACTCCAGCTTTTAAAATGGCACCTTCAAATGTTGCTGTTAATACGAATTCTTCCGTTACGGTTACTGCTCCCGCTGTTGACGCCACCAAAGATAGTTTATCATCGACTGATGAGACAGATCGTGCTGCTAATGACAAACTTGTACAAGTCAAAGTAATTACATACATACTTGTTTTAGTAATGAATGATATGACAACGACTAATTTCAAGAGTTGAATTTGAAGGTGTAATTATTTTTGTGTAATATTATGAAACGTCAATAAATTTTTGGTTATCAAAAATGCAAATTCACAAACAGTTTTTGTAAATGTTTCAAGTAACTTCCTATCACAAACAATTTATATTTTCTATAGACTTTTTGTATTCTATGGTGTAATATTTGATAGATTTTTAGCTTCCTGAAAATGATAGGTTGATATAAGTTTTGTTCATTGGGTCTAAGAGTGTACCTTTATGTAATTGGTAATTGATTTTTGGTGTACGTCATAGGTGGTAAAGGGTAGCCTTGACGATGGTCTTTTGATCTTTGAACGTCAGATTTGTTATTTTTAATAGCTGATTAATGTATTTTTGTCATTCCTTTGCCAACTTTTTTGTTCTTGTTATTAGCCCACTTAAATCTATATTTTTCTGTGTATATTTCTGTCGCCACGCTTCTTTCATCCTTCATATCTCTTGTTTAGTTATCTGCCTTCTCTTGTAATTTTCTTTCAAATTTCTTTGAATTCTGTTATATCTCCTAATCTTCTTTATATGCTATTTCACACATTTTTGGTTTCCTTAATTTGAAAGTATTCTAGTCGTTACATTGTTTTATTTATTTCAGTCGAACCAATATCTACCTTGATATTGAAGCTTTCTACCTGTAAAAGAATTTCGTCGTGAAAGATATCTAGTAGTAGTATGAGGGAGACAAGAATTCATCAATCTCGTTGTGATTCTTATTTGACGTGGACACATAATGTGTTCATAGTGTTCGATATTTTTTTTGAAAAAAAAAATCAAGGCAGCAGTAGTCTATAAATACTTAAAAGTCGAAATTTTGAGATCATTTGTTCATTTTGTTTTTTGTTTTTTATTAGAATGAAATGAATTCAGCGAAATCACTAGCTGGCAGTATACTTCAAGCAACATCGGATTCGTCTAATGATGTTTCGATTGCATCAACACCAACTGAACAGCAGTCTATTCAACTAGAATCCGAAGATAAACAATTATTTCAACGTATTAGGGGTCTATATCGCGAAGGTCAGTGGACACCGACGAATAAAGACGGCAAAAAGGTTTACGAAATAGATTTCTTGTTGGCTCTGAGAGACATGCCAAATAGTCAAGTACCACCTCCTCCGGAAAATATACATAGCGATATTTGTAAAGATGATAAAGCGGTAAGTTTGTTAAGTTTAATGTTTCAATAAACTATTTGCTCACATCATTCAAAAAGAATACATTATTAATCTAACGTAGACGATATAGGGAAATTGATCAAGACAAGTATAAAAAACATGTAAAATTGTAAGGTAAAGGATACGAGAGACATGTGAGAAATGACTGTCCAATGCTTGTCAAGAAATAGGATACTAGAACTTGATTTGGTTATTGTTTACAAACAGATAAAATAACTGATTGGAATTCTACATAAAGGAAGATCAGGCGATTCGATTCATAGCTGAGAACTTCTGTATTTTTGGAAAACGAGGACAGACGTTACATCTAGATAGGAGTGGAAATGTATGAGACTTATGTGTTATATACACAGTTGAGATAACATTATTTGTTGAAGTCGGCAATAAAATATTTAACAGTATATATTTTATGTACTATGTACACTTTTGTCTTCTTGCCGATCGTTTTTTAAAATCACTTATCGCAATAGTCGTGATAAAATTAGATAATGAAGAAGTATGTCGTAGCTCCTCACTGCAACAAATCAAATACTAATGACGTTTTGTCTTTTTTCTGCAAAGATGTTTGTGCATAAGCAATCTTAAAGATGCGTTCCTTATTAGGCATTGTGTAGTGTATAGAAAGATATGTAGAAGACAAAATGTAAAATATTTTGCCTAATATAATTGTCTGCTTATTTGTTGTGAATTATTTGCTCAGAATTATTGAGCGTTATTGGTGCAAAAATATTATATAAGATTTACGTGTCTTTGTATCATCTGCATTATATGCGCAAAGAATTCGAACGTTTTACTACATTAAATTTGAGCAGTAGCTTTTTGCAATATACAATTTGGCAACATGCAATAAGTTTATTGCATGAATAGACCGAAATTTAATCTAACTTTGAATATTAACTTTGATATCAACATGACAAATGACTTACCTACTTTAGATTGTGTACCGTATTTTCTTAAAAAGGGAAAAACGTTTTGCCTTTTTTCTGCAAAGATGTTTGTGCACAAGCCATCGTAAGAATGCGTTCCTTTTTAGGCGTTGTGTAGTATATGGAAATATATATAGAAGATAAAATGTAAAATATTTTGCCTATATAATTATCTGCTTATTTGTTGTGAATTTTTGAATCCAATATTTTACCTATACTATACGTACATTCCTAGTTTACCATAGTTCGTTTTTTTTTTATAGCGGCCTGGTGATCATGGAAAATATCAACAGGGCAGAAACGACTGGATGCCTGGATTTAGCAATTTTGCTGGCGGCAGGTCTCAATCGCAAAAAGGCGTAAGTTAAATGATTTTTTTTAACTTCTCATATTTGATGTTTAGTCTACTATTTATTTAATGGTACTAAGTATTAAATTTTAAAAGAGGTTAGGGCTTCTGGAGGACACCGCTTGGTTTTTACTGAGCTATCCGCCATTGCATGCAAGGGTTTTCTGTGTAGTGCATTTATAAAAGTCCCGTCTCATCCATATTAAAAATATTTGTTGGTTTCCCTGTCTTGAATCATTTCTTTTGTGTTTTGAATGAAATTTGAAACTGCTCAGCCTTGGTTCTCATAATAAGAGGACCATTAATTGGAATTGTCTTATGTCGTGCTTATTTAAACCATTGAAGAACACGGTCGTCCATATTTGTGTCCTTTTTCTATCATTTTCAAAATCTTGTCTGTTCAAATAAGTCGATAAACTGGTGGGCGGAATTCCAAATTTCTTGGCGATTTTCGATTTCTTTTTAAGCCCTTTTTCACTTTCTTAATCACCGCTAATGTGAGTGACTTAGTTTTAGCATTTGACAATGCCATAATAAGACGCACACAAACTGCGTAGTACACCGTATGCACTGTACAAGCCTGACAATTTAATCCATAAGGTTGATTTTCAAATCAACACCGCAGTGAACCTAACACTAGAATATGATTGCAGATTGAACGCAAGCAGAACAACGCGACATTTCTTTATTCATTCTGAGAAATTTTCACAATACAGTACTGTACAAACGTTCAAATTTACAAAATAAAATAAATCATTATTTTATTGCATTGATCTCTTCAATGGTTTATGATTGTTCTTTAAAATAATATTTAACAGATATTTTATTTTTTGTTTGTTTTAGGTACTAAAACAACCTCGGGGCAACAGTATAAACAAACAAGTTCCAAATAGCAAAGGTGGTGGAAAATCCAATAGCATTATTCGAATTTCATTATCTGTCAGGGAGGATGTAAAATTGCATGAAGCTGAAAACGCATGGAAGCCGACAAGAATGTCCTCTACAATTGACAAGACTGAAGAGGATAAGAAAACAGAAGTTTGTTTTTTTCTTATTATAATTATTATTATTATTGAAACGTTACTCAATATTGTTCAACTCTTGATTCAACGGTTTTCCCTTTTCTTAACAATTACAAAACAAAATAATATTAAGTGGTACATACATTCTAAAACTGTTTAATATTTTTGCCCCGTTTATAATTTTCAATAAAAAATACATGTAACACTAATATTATTGTACCAAACCCTGGATATACGGGAATCAGTGGTAGTAGGTGGACTGATTAATCCAACAATTATGTAGAATTAGCTATATTTGCCTGATAAAGTTCCTATCCTACCTATATTTTTAATGCCGAATCCCTAATTGGTAAGTATGACGAATTATTAGAGTATAAAAGTACACATTCAAAAAAAATTTTTTTTGTATAATTTCAAAGAATTGAATTAATGTTTATGAATATTATTCTTAATTTGCGGTGAAACATTTTTTCGCTCTGCTTCACTGTCTATTTAATTACTTTCTTGTTTTAAACTTGCACTTTCATGCAGCCTCATAAGTTATAAAAAATTGCTTATTTGGTGTTCAAAGTACTGTGCTATATAATTTAGATAATGAAATTTATATTAGATTATATTTACTGGTCTAATTTTTTCATTCCCTACATAAATTTGAGAAAATATAGAGATACTGTAAATTGTTAACCACTTTGCTTAGTAATTAAATGCTTAATACCAAACAAGAAAATTGCTAAATAAAAATAATTCTTTTGTAGCGCTAAGTTTCTCACTTGAAAACTAGTGATTGACTTTTTGAGTAAAATTAGTGCGGTAATATAATTGGAAGAGGCTGCTAATCTAAAGTATAGTCGTATTTTTTGCATAATTTAGTTTGTCTTACCATTTTTTTTATCTAATGAATTGGGATTTACTAAATTACGTAATAATCAATTCTATCTTGTTTACGCACCAAGTTATACTCAATAAAGTTTGCTCAGAATTATTGAGCGTTATTGGTGCAAAAATGTTATGTAAGATTTACGTCTCTTTGTATCATCTGCATTATATGTGCAAAGAATTCGAACGTTTTACTACATTAAATTTGACCTGTAGATTTTTGCAATGTACAATTGATCAACTTTGATATAAGTTTATTGCCTCAATAGACCGGAATTCAATCTTTATTAACTTTGATATCAATATCACATGATTTATCTACTTTAGACTGTTTTCCTTACTTTGCATTTCCTTAAAAAGGAATAACATCCAAACGTGCTACATTGTTGTAATTTTTGATAAAATTCAAGATCTATCTGATTCACACAGTGGAGGCCAAGCGGGAATTCTTATTATTGTTCATACCGATCGATTTACAGTTACTACATTTTCAGTATCTGCAGCTGTTACCGGAATAAAAAACATTATTTCTAGAATTAGGTTGGAATATGTTACTCAGCACATAAGTATTATTAAAAATTAAACTCTGAATTAGTGAGCTAATGAAAAGCTCACTAGTGAAGGGCAGTTGTAGAAGTTTTAATTCGGTTGGTTTGTTGAAATACGGAGTAACGTAGAAACCAGGACTATATCAACTATCATATTTGAGTAGTTACTGTTGGTAACTACTACTTAATATTCTTTAGTTCTTTATCTAGCTGAATTCGAATAGTAACTGTTGGTAACTACTCGATTATGCTTTGATAACCCATTGTTGATGTGTTGTTGGTAAGCCTATATCCAGATTTTCGCATAAAGAATTTTATACTTGCTTAACAGACCCATAACCAATGACTTGAACTGACTAGAACAAATATCAACATATCGTTTGGTACTGTTTTAAAAAAATTTGAGATCTCATAGTTCACATATTGAACACAAAATCGATTTGTCCACTAATGGCTTTGACATATTTCATACAATAATCAGTCTTCGCTAAACTTACAAATGTCAACAGAATCAGAGATGCAATGAGATAGCAGAATTGTTGGGGGCTTCACTAATATAATACTTAATGCTTACTAACTGTATTACTTGATAATTCATTATGTTTATTTTCCATAATCATCAAGTTATACATAATAAATTTTCTATATGATTATGGACTGGATTATTAAAGGCATATTAACAAACAAAAAAATTGTTAAAAAAATAATTCTTTTGTTCTAATGCTAAGTTTCTCAATTGAAAAGTGTAGTGATTGACTTTCTGAGCACAAGTTGTGCGATAATATAATTAGAAGAGACTGCGAATCTACAATAGAGACTTATTTTTGCATAATTCAGTTTTTTCTTACAACTTTTTTATATCTAATTAATTGGGATTTATTAAATTACGAAGTAGTCAATTATATCTTATTTACGCATCAAGTTATACTCAATAATGTTTGATCAGAATTATTGAGCGTTATTGGTGCAAAAATATTATGTAAGATTTACGTCTCTTTGTATCATCTGCATTATATGTGCAAAGAATTCGAACGTTTTACTACATTAATTTTGAGCCATAGCTTTTTGCAATATAAAATTTCTCAACTTTGATATAAGTTTATTGCCTGAATAGACTGAAATTTAATCTTTATTAACTTTGATATCAATTATGACAAATGACTTACCTACTTTAGATTGTTTACCGTATTTTCTTAAAAAAGGAAAAACATTCATAAGTGCTATATTTCGTACATTGTCGAAATCTTTGATAAAATTGAGGATCTATCTGATTCACACAATGGAGGCCAAGCGGGAAATCTTGTCTATACCGTTGATATACAGTTATTACATTTTCAGTATCTGCAGCTGTTCTGCGAATCTAAAGTAGAGTCGTATTTTTGCATAATTCAGTTTTGTCTTACCATTTTTTTTTATCTCTAATTGGGATTTATTAAATTACGTAGTAATCAATTATATCGTATTTACGCATCAAGTTATACTCAATAAAGTCTGCTCAGAATTATTGAGCGTTATTGGTGCAAAAATGTTATGTAAGATTTACGTCTCTTTGTATCATCTGCATTATATGTGCGAAGAATTCGAACGTTTTACTACATTAAATTTGAGTCGTAGATTTTTGCAATGTATAATTTGTCAACTTGGATATAAGTTTATTGCCTAAATAGACCGGAATTCAATCTTTATTAGCTTTGATATCAATATGACAAATGATTTATCTACTTTAGATTGTTTACCTTGATTTACATTTTCTTCCCGGATGAGCTAAATTTTTCAGAGATACAATTGACCATATTAATTTCAAATTAACATATTACAGCGAGTGACCCATACACTCATGAATTATCTATTTCTAATTATTTATCATATATAAACACATAATTAATATGTATATTGATTAAAATTTTATAAGAAATGCAGTTCATTTAATAAATTTCTCGTGCACTAAGTTTCTCATTCGGATTGTGAATATTTTCACTATTCAACTATAAATTAGTGCTATAATAATATTAGCAATAACTGCGGGTTTTGCGAATTAAATTTTGTTTTGCCTGGATTATTTTTGTCTAACAGTTATTTGCTTAAGACGTGCTACCTCTTTTTGCAAAACGAATGAAATAATCACTAGAAAATCATAGTAAGCTCCTAGAGGTTGTGCATTGGGTGTATATTAAACATGCGGGACAAATTAAGGGGGTTATTACTTGGACTATTTTAAAAATAAGTATACATTAGATGATTTTACGAAAATCATTTAATTCCAAAGATACGGGACTAAATTTTTAAAAAAATTCAAAAAGAGCCTGATTTGAAACGTAGTTGATTACCTTTCCATTTTGACTTAAATCATTTACTCTCTTTGATGGTTGTCGAAGTTGATTGTCGTATTTTTATGTGCTAATTTTACATTTGTTAGTGAAGCTCTCTAATATGAATCGCGCTATACGAACACCGAGATGATTGATATCTATTTTATGTATGGACTTGCTAATGGAACTTCGGTAGAGGCTGTACGGTGAACATTTTCCCAATCGTCATGTTCCTGATAGAAAAGCCTTCCAAAGTATTCATCAATATCTTCATGAAACAGGCACATTTAAATGAAATGAAGGATCGGGTAGGCGAAACACACTAACAACAGTCGAATTAGAAGAAAATGTGTTTGAACATGGCATATGAAGATCCAGGTCTACCAGAAAAATAGCAAATACGTTCAATGTAAATAATATGACTATTAACTAATCTCATACTTAATTGAAGTGTGAGGAGTGATTTTTTGGATATGATATATAAATAATATCACTGAAAATTTTTGAAGCAGCTGTGCTTGTACCCATACCATATTCTGCGCGATCAGGAACTTATTCCTGCTGATTTTCCTCCACGTATTGCATTTTGTCAATGGCTTCTGCAAACATTGATTCAAATCCCGCAACTACTGACGCTGATTCTTTTTACCGATGAAGCAAATTTCTCAAGAAATGCAATTTGGAACTTTCATAATAACCATGAAAATCCGCATGCGGCAATTAAAGATCGTTTCCATATTCAACTTTCATTAAACGTTTGGGGTTGGAATTGTGGGAGACTTATTGGACCGGTATTTCTACCGGCAAGACTTGCGAGCTATATCGACATTTTTTTACTACTTGTGTTTCTAGAGAATGTCCCAATAGCAACGAGAATTGTAATGTGGTTTATGCACGATGGTGCACTAGCACATGTTAGTTTGTTAGCTCGTGATTTTTTGAACGCAACCTATGAAGATCGCTGGATTGGCCGAGGTGGACCTCACTTATGGCCTGCTCGATCGCCACACTTAAATCCATAACATTTTTTCATTTGGAGCCATTTGAAGATATTAGTGCACACTACTGCAGTAGAAAATGTAGAGGATTTGCGGAATCTGATAATAGAAGGGTGTAATACAATGACGAACAGCCCTGGTATTTTTGAGAGAGTTTGGCAGACAATTAGAAGATCGGATGCATGCATCATAGCTGGGGGTAGTCATTTTCATCAGCATTTGTGTTCTTAATTACAAAAGTAATAAATAGTATTTTATTTTAAATCTAGCCTTGTATCTTCGAAATGAATCGTCTAAGGTATAATTATTCTTAAAATAGTTCAAGGAATAACCCCCTTAATTTGTGCCGCATGTTTAATGTACACCCTACATACATTTTTTGTTCGTTATACCTTAACATATTATTACAATGATATGGATTATTTGTGTATAATAATAATTAATTATTATTATAGTACTCGAATGTAAAACACATTGAAAGCAAAATATTCCACAAGTGTGTACGTTTTATTATATTATTCTTAAACTATGTGTTTTTCGTTATGTGTCTTTAAACTATGCTTTGTGACGCTTCGTCGAATTAAATATCCAAAGTAATAATATATTTCTACAGGAGAGATCTATTCACGATAAACACACTAAGTCATTTTGATATTATGATCTTGCCAGTCAATTGTCATCAATCACATGGAAAGTCATCCATATTGTTTTTAATCAATATTTTCTGGTTGTTTACGGAAATATTGTTAAAGTCTAAGTGTTCTCAGATAGAATTGCTAATATTCATCATTCTCGATAACCAACGGACATCTATTGCATTATGTTAATTTTCCAAAGTCTGTAGATTAATTCCAAAGATATTTCATGTGACATATCTAATTTAAAGCTTATATTTATTAAAAATATATTTTTTATAATCTCGACCAGACGCACATGCTGAATTCAATAATAGGACGACCTAGTATTACATAAAGATGTATGTGGGTATCTGCGTTAAAATGCGTACTAAACCTTTTAATAAAACCTCGAGATTGTAGGCTTTGATTTTTAATATACTCTGTGCAAATTAAATGATTATTTAGAGTAGATTCCTAAATTCAGTATTTGCTTCACAGTTGAACATTCAAGATCATTGAAAGTGGGTTAGCTATTAATTATAGTCTTAGTTTTATTAAATATCATACCAAAGCACTTATCAATATTGCCAGGTAGTCTATTTGTTTTGCTCCATTTTCCAAATACTTCAAGATCTGTTTGTAATGATTGTGTGCTTTCATGACTCAAGCTGTACTCATTTAGTTAGTTTGGGCATTGAGTATTGGGATATTTTTTCTCGTGTCGTCCATTACCAATGATATGGACTTTTTTTCATTGGCTTAATCTTCCCTAATCAGTTATAGATATGATATTAGTATTTTTGTTCATTGAGCTTTCCTTCCTAGTTACATTTAAATGTATAGCTTATTGTAATACTATTTAAACTTTTGTGTTCTTTTTATAAATTGCGATGTTTCATCTGTTATGTTTACACACATTTGTAAAAACCCATTTACCATATTCTCTACCACAGATTATTATTATAACCGTCAAATTCATAATTACATCAACGTTAACAAATAATCGCATCTCTTCCCAACGCTATGTTGTCATTATTGGTTCTTTGTCATTGTCATTATGTAGTCAATTAGCAATAATATTATGAAAATTGTTCTATTAAGATCACGTAATCCGCAGTCTCAGTTAACCTATATGATTGCAAAAAAAATTTAAATTCTTTTCATTTCTAATGTCTTAAAGTTATTTATAAATCTACATAAATTATAAAGTTTTTTATGTTTGTTGTGCAACAAATCTGCTATTTAGAATATTCTAAGAGGGCTATTTATGTTATTTATACAAAAAAAAATGTGTGGCCAAAAGGAAGAAATTATGAAAAAGACTTTTAGTCTAATTATTTGATCCTAATAGAGCCGATTTATTTTTGTTTTAGCGTAGAAACTTTTATAAAAATATTTTTTTTACATTGTCCTTTAAAAAATAAAGTTGTGAATGACATGTTTTATTACACAAAGTTAAAAAAAAATAATGGGGAGAAATGTAGATATTTTTATCGTTGTACTTAATACTTTTTCTATGCACAAGGTTGAATTCAATACTTCTACAATGTAATAGTTCTTGAACGTTTGATGTGCAGAAAATATTTTGCAAAATTACACACATCATGCAAATTTATTATTGCAATGAATTATATTTTGCTATATTTATTATTTTCATTCAATATATTACTAACTACTTATCATTAATGACAGGTTAGTCTATTTATTTTCCTCCATGTTCCAAATGCTTCAAGATCTGTTTGTAATGATTGTGTGTCTTCATGAAGTAGTAGTCATTTAGTTAGTGCAATATTTATTTTCTCGTGTCGTCCATTACGAATTGACTTAATCTTCCCTAATCAGTTACAGACATTAGTAACTTCCGTCAAATTCATAATTACATCAACGTGAACAAATAATCGCATCTCTTCCCAACGCTATGTTGTCATTTTTGGATCTTTGTCATTGTCATTGTTTAGTCAATTAGCAATAATATTATGAAAATTGTTCTATTAAGATCACGTGATCAGTGCGGATATTCAATATTCAAACATTACGCCATAATTTCTCATATCTTAACGTTATCTACATAAATGATAAAGTTTCTTATGTTTGTTTTGCTACAAATCTGCTATTTAAAATTTTTCGAAGAGGGCTATTTATGTTATTTATACAAAAAAAAAACTTTGACCAAAAGAAAGAAATTATGAAAAACACTTTTACCCTAATTATTTGATCATGCTAGAATAGATTTCTTTTTGTTTTAGGGTAGAAAGTTGTATAAAAATAGATTTTATTTAAATCTTACTTTAAAATTGAGAATGATAAGTTGAAAAAAAAAACTAACGGGGAGAAATGTAGATATTTTTACTTTGTATATAATACTTTTCTATGCACAAGGTTGAATTCAATACTTCTATATTGTAATAGTTATTGAACGTTTGATGTGCAGAAAATATTTAGCAAAATTACACGTCATGCAAATTAATTATTGCAGTGAATTATATTTTGCTATATTTATTATTTTCATTTAATATAATTTATTATTATATTAAAATTAATTTAACTTTTTAATGTGAAAATCTGTTAAATATGGATTTCTGTGGTTATATTTGATATAGAAAGGTTTACATCTAAAGTTGCCTTTGTTAGAGGACAATGTCGGAAGTTAATTTAAGGGAATTTCGAAAGCATTCTGTATTAGAATATAAAAGTTGAATTTGTATTAGTTATGATTATCAGCAAAGAGCTAGATAATATTCAGCTGTCTTATACCGAATTTTGTACTCTAATACTGACTGATTTACTTTTCTTGTAATGCATATGCTCAAGAGATGTTGGATATCACATTGACTCAGAATTTGATAAATGCTAATTTAGATAAGGTATTAGAAATCATTTTAGTATACAACCAAAGATACATAAGGCACAAAATTATTCTACGGCCGGAGTAATATTTAGCTTGTATCGACGCGCTATATGTTTTAACAATGGTGGGACAAACCTTGTTTCGAATATAATTTCTTCACGACCATTAGTGAATGTAATAATTCTGAAATCATTTTTGACAATTTTCATTCTATAACAAAGTACAGAATGAATATATTCCGTAATCGAACTAAACGACATAGATTGCCGTGGATTTCAAAACTGTCAGTGTCAGATGTAAATGGCGGCGTCGCAATATTATTTTTAGACAATATAAGTTTTAATTTATATAAAATAACGAGTGAAAAATCGAGTGAATCAGATATGGAATTTGATAATACTGGTCGTGGAGAAAGTATAGTCTGTTACTCGGTTAGAATCAAAAATTCTATACTTGTGGTTCCTCAAGCTCCACGGTCGCGTTCGGAATTTTCCACTCGTATCGATTTTTTTCATTCTAACCTTGTTACAGTATATACTATTCTGTAAGTATTTGTTTGTTATGTTGCAGATCAGTAAAGTTTCAGTAAAGTAAAGATCAGTAAAGTAAAGTAAAGTTTCAGTAAAGATTAGTAAAGTAAAGCTTATATTATTTTTGGTTGAGCCATACAGATTATTTACACCAAAATCTTTCCTTAAATAGGCACATGCCAATGCTCGCATCAAGTTGGATTTATTTCATAAACTTGAGTTTTGTTTTGGTGTAAGATAATATGTTGCTTTTTCTTTTTAAAGCAATAAATACATGTTCGATTAAAATTTGTTACATTTTTATTCGTTTTGCAGTTTAAATAAATTATATTTTCAAATAATTTTTATATATTTTCATAAAGTATTTTATTGGAGGCTTGCTTTTTCTTTGCATTGTTATACATCCTGTTAGGAAGATCTTCTAACTGGCGTTCATCATTGCTATAACAAACTTAGGAAAAGACTTCGCGTTGTATTGATATTTGAAATACAGCGAGGAATACTTTTACCACAAACTTTAAGTTAGACCACATGACATTCTTTTACTATTAGAGGTCTCCATTTATTGTAAGAGGTAAAAAACCACGGTTTTATAAGAAAATCGAGATAGTGGAAGGTCCTTCTCGCACTGTAATACATCCGGTTAGATATAATTTGTAACAGGCGTTCAGCAGTGCTATAACAAATTGGAAAAGACTTCGCGTAGTACAGATGATTGAAGTAACAGCGAGGAATACTTCTTCCACAGATTTTAGATGATAAATATAGTTATGCATAAAATTTTTAAATACATTTGTTGTTTTAATTTACACCTCATTTATTTTTGGCTTATACTTATATTATGACCCGAAAAAATCTTTTCTTTACAGGATTTATATAAACGTGTGCGCGGAATCCTGAATAAATTGACACCACAGAAATTCGACAGGTTGGTCGAGCAATTGTTGCAACTGCCGATCGACAATCAGTGTCGGTTAGAGGGTGTTATCAATTTAGTTTTCGAAAAAGCAGTGGACGAACCTGCTTTTTCCGTTGCTTATGCCAGGATGTGTAAAAAATTAGCACAACTTTCGGTAATATATAATAGTTTACATTAGATTTCAGTTCTTTGTTGTCTTTTAGCATATGTTTTTTAATTTCATAGAATTATATTTTACACATCATATTTCCCATGATTTGTAATTTGTGGTAAAATTGTATTCATAAAAAATAACTCAGTTCTGACAATTCCTGTATGTGCAGTTCTGACAGTCATTCAGAAACAACGTTCTTAATTTTAAGTTTATGTTTTCTAGGTAAATTCAACTAGCGATGCCATGGAAGACATGAATGCTCCACGTTTTAGAAAGCTGCTTGTAAATCGCTGCCAGATAGAATTCGAGACTGATAAGAAGAACGAAGGGAAACGCAAAGTAAAGCTGAGAGAAATTGCCGACTGCCAAGATCCGGTAATATTTTAAGCTGTAATTTTTTTTCAGTTACTTTTGTTGCGGTGTTTACCTTAGATTTTTGAAATAAATTTTAATCATAGAAACATTGTTCTGTGTTTAGTGAAGAAATTCCGGAAATTTTCGAGAAATATTTGTGTGATTTTCAACTTTTGACACCGCTTGTTAGACATTTCTGTCTGACCTTCCGCTAGAATGTAATGAACAAATTCTCAATACCAATATCTAATAATAGTGGCCAAGTTTTTAGCAAATTTTGATTGTCATGCTGTGGATCTAATAAAACTTCAATTTGATCAGACTTTTTAAATTTTTATATATTTTATTTTATAAAAGAATCCCGGTGCCTTTTACAAAAATGAACACAACTTCTTTATTCCAAGAGTTTAGCTGCAGGAAATTTTTTTTTAAATTTATGAACCAGTGCACATGTTTCTGTAGTTCAGTAGATTGTACATGCCAGCTTGGAATGAACGAGCAGCGGTGAAAGTTGTTGGTTGAATATATTTTTATTCAAACAGATTGTAATTTTTTGGTTTTACAGATTTACATTAGCTAGAAAATTAGCTCATTCATTGTCGAGCTCTAAAGACTTGGCGCATTAACACTAAAACGAATTAGTAGTTAGTTTTGGAACACTAGTTTCTTTTTTCAATTATGAATGCACTCTTAAATATTAAGATTTTAGAAATTGTACTTCTCCTTTTTTGTTTGAGGAATTTAATTTACCGTTTGATGTCAATCTGGTTTTCTTGAATAGATTTTACTGTTCTGTCGCTTTTCAAAACATGTTTTTTTTTAGATGTTCATGTGTTGTGTGTCTCTTTAATCCTAGGGAAACGTCTGTTAAGTTACACATATTTCAAGAGATTTAAATAAAATTAATTTAATTATTAGAACAAATAATTTGTATTTTTCAGGAGAAGAAAAAGGAACTAGAATTAATTTTTGAGGAAGAAGATAGAAAAGAACGAATGCAATCCGTAGGAATGATAAGATTTTTAGGTGAATTTTTTTGTTTTTATTTCAGTTTTGTGTCTAGATACAAAAAAAATATTTCGGTTAAGCGATTTGAAATTAATGGGCAAAGCTTTCACATTAAAAATTTCTTGTAGTATACGAATTTTATATTTGTAACCTAAAACTGTTTCGAAACATTTCATATTGGTCATTTAATATGAAAATAGATATTGAAATATGAATTTTTTTCATTTATATAGGTGAATTGTTCAAGGAACAAATGCTGACTGCAAACATTATGCTGCGTTGCTTGGACCAGTTGATATCTAATAAAGATGAGGACCGGCTTGAGTGTTTGTGCAAATTGCTTAGTACTGTTGGTAAAGAACTGGAGAGCAAGAATAACGATCTTAGCAAGATTTTCAAGGAAATGTCAGATGTAAGTTTTTTTTTCAATTAAAAATATAAAATAATACCTAAAAAGTAGTTCATATTCTGCTCTTTCTGAAAAGTTTTTGTGAAATATCTGCCAAAGTAAATTAAATATGTAACATGATTTTATAACAAACCGGATGTGTGTATTTTGAATGACATCAGGTTACTTGACATAGATCCTGTAAACCAATCTTCAGAGAAAGAAGAATTTTAACCGTCACAGCCATCTATAGCCATCTAACCGTATGTACACAGCCATTTACAAATCTGCAACTTTTACTTTTTTAAACAAAAACTACTAATTAGCAATCGGAATATTTCGAATATAGTACACGAAATACCATATTGGGTCACACATTTTCGCGCTATAAAGTCACCTTTCTGCTAGCGTGGCTGTATTTTCAATAGTCGCCCTTCTACAATGAAAACTGGGACTTCATTTAAACTTTATTGTACAGAGCTTTTCTGGTCAGAAAAAGTTTCTACACTTTAAGTGAATTCTAAGCCTACAGTAGAACCACACATAGCTAAATAGGTAGTTATAACGTATGTGATGCTGGGGTCGCACTTTTGTAAAACATGATTCAGAACCGTTTAAGGAGATTCTTGTTGTTGTTTGAGCCTGAGCATTCAAACGTAGATCTATAAACATGTCTTTATTCTATGTGTGGCTTATCCTGTATGTGATTATATGTTATGTGCGTGGCACAATCTAGTTTCTAAGTATTACTATATATCTGTATTTCTATTTTGTATGTTTTATGACATATCAATGTACTATGTAACTTTGATAAATTAATTCTTTATCTTATCTTTATAAATCGATATACAGTAGGACGTCGATTATTATTAAACTGAATAATTTAATAAAACTGGAATGTCTCCATTTTTTCTAATAGAAGATATATTATTACAACACCTTTATAATAATATCCTTTCTACGAAAGTATTTGACTTATGTCATTAAAATTTACCATTGGTTGGCTTAGGTTGTGGATAAGAAACATGGAAAGATAAGTAGTCGGGTCCGATTTATGCTACAAGACGTTATTGATTTGAAAGCAAACAAGTGGGTACCGCGAAGACAAGACTACAACCCGAAAACTATGGACCAAATACAGAAAGAAGCTGAAAATGAACACCTTACGATTCAGGTTTGTTGTTTTAATTATATTATAAGAAATATTTTGTAATGGAGTATTTTCACGATCCTTATGTTTAACTTTATTCATTAAAGTGAAATATATTTATGATTTTTATTTGCCTCCTAACTACATTTGGTTTTCTTTTAATAATCTCAAACGCTTTTTATAAATAACTAGCTAAACCCGGCCACGCTTCGCTGTGGCTTAGTCTGATATGAAATGAATCTCAGTCTGATATGAAATGCC
>WYDF02280140.1:0-17191 GCA_009867245.2 Adranes taylori | reverse complement strand
TTTTTATACGTGAAAATGCTGGTTTAACTCCTTCATTTTTAACCTTAATTTAAATTCATTTATTCTACTAAAACGAGAATATCACATGGCGACCGTGACAGTTTATTAGAACTTGATTACGCGACACGCACATCGTGAATAATAAGTAAAAAATAAAAAGAGAAGAACATGGTAAAGAAGAACTTGGGTGCGACATCAAGGAAAGAGAAGACAGTAATGAAGCAAAGAAGAGGCGTATCAGCATCTACAGCATCTACAGTCTACAGCATCTACAGTTACGATCCAAAAACATTTTGTTTCGAAGTTAGGCCAGAAGAGGCTAAATCAGAAGAGGGAACAAGAGATTTCGAAGAGACAACAAGAGATCAGTTGAGAGATTTCAAGAAGCCAAGCAGAGGTCAATGTGGTATAGAAATTTATGAACATATCGATTTATTTTATTTCATATACAGGGTGTTGAACAAAGGGTAAAATATTTTAGGAGCATATATTATGACCCAAAATTATTCTAAAAGTCTTAATAAACATAGAAATATTGCCGTTACAGAACCGTTACGTTACAGAAATATTTGTCATATTTATAATAAAAGAAACATTTTTTTGTGTTGATTAAAAAGTTGTTTATTGTGTTTATTAAAAAGTTGAGGTATTCAGGACCAGTTAACCGATTAGGAAAAAAACAGGCCCTATTAGCTTGTCTCCCTACCCAGAAATTTAAGCTGAAACGCTGTTGATGTCTGGCCTCAATGATAGCATGAGCATTTTGATCGGCCCAATTATGGGTGCTACGCCAGTTGAAAATTCCATCTCTACCAGATACATCCCCGTCGGTAAAGAGCGAAATTAGGATTTTCAGCTTGTTTCCGTAGCACCAATCTACAAAATAATAACCTGGCTGTATAATCAGGTAGAAGGAGTACTTGAACTCTCTGGACGTGATCCCCTCCCTAAGTGTCATCTAAACGTTACAAGGGCTCATATTATTTACCTGAGCTGCAATTCTCCTAACACTAGTTCGAGAATTTTTATCAACTAATTCAAGAATTTGCTCCTCCACCTCAGGTGTTGCGACGGCTCTGGGTCTTCCACAATCACGGACATTTTAACCAAAACTTCCAGTGTCCCGGAGGCGTTGGTGGATTTTTGCAAACACTCGGCAAGAAGGAACTGCGTGATCAGGATAAGTCTGAACATACGGCGACGAGCTTCCAGACCATTACCATTAGCACAAACATACATGAAATGTATGTCTGCCATTTCCGCGTTGGTGTAAAAAGGCATACTTATTTTGTAATCACAATAAGACAATGTGTCAAACTTAAATACGACAAGACAATGTGTGAAGTGACAAATAGTTGCCTATTATTATTTTGTTAACTCTAAGCTGCAAGGTCAAAGCAATTGAAAAATAATAAGTTATAACACACATAAGTGGAAATATTTCTTCGTTTGCGGACAAATGTTTATTAAGACTTTTCGACTAATTTTGGGTCAAACTATATGTCCCTAAAATATTTAACCCTTTTTTTCAACACACTGTATATGTTTTTTATTTTATTTTTTCAGTTACGTTCATAATTTTATTTAATTATTTCATTTTCAACATATTTCATTCGTATTATTTATATTTATCGCATTAAAAGCATACTTAAAATATTTTAAAGTAAAGGAAATAACAGAAAAACAAAATATTGTAGCAATGGGATTCTTTTGATCTAAAATTGGCTGCTAGTATTGTACCTAGTATGAATTGAAGTGAAGGAGTTTAAAAAAGTTAATAGATGCTGTTTTTTTTACGATAGTATGTTAAAGAAAGAGTGTAAGAAATTATTAACGAATTTTGTTTTAAAATGTAGGTTATCAGAGAATGCGAATTTACCTCTCTAATTTAAAATTAGTAAATGATTTAAAATATTATTGCTTAGGAAAGGGTGTCTGGTTTGATGCCTAAATTACAAAATGTGAAGCAAGGGGTTTCCAGTTTGCATGAGTTTGGTCCCACTATTGAAGCACTGATAAGTAACCTCACTAAGGGAAAACAAAAATTATTGTATACAGCTAACGAAAGTGTAGTCATAAATTCTTTTATCTCGGGATTAAATAGTAAGGATTAGAAATTTATTGTACGCGCACGTAACTGGTAATTGTAAGTGTATCAGAGAAGCGGTACGAACAGCGGTAGATGAAAATGAGGCTTTTAAGGATGAGTTAACACCTCAGAAAACTTATTTTCTTTCAAAATAATGCGAACAATAGTTATAATCATTATAGGAATAATTACAATAGAAATAGTTTTGCTGGAAATAAAAAGAATTACTAACAACAATACGGAATGTGCCAAAAAATACTGTCAGAGTATCTAGCATATTAAATCACATAACGATGTAAATACTAATAGTGAGATTCGGTTACCAGGTTAGGCGTTCATATTTAGTAAAGGAACAGCTATTTTTTGTTTGTTTTTGAAAGTCACAATTAGATATTTTCTATAATGTGAAATTTTGAAGTCTAATAATTTCAAAAAATGTTTCTTTAAAACATAAATACATTAATTACGAAGTTTAGTGAGCTGCTTTCGTGAAATTACCTTAAAGAATAATCACCGTAGTACATATCATCCAGATAATTCCACCAGTCGGAAAGCCAATATAAATATTTTATTTAATATTTTTAGAGATATCTGGGAGTATAAGAACCGTAGTTCTTATCCTCCAGATATTCCCATCGATCTTATGCAATAATACGTTTGGCACATGCTCTATTGAAAATATACTAGAGATATCTGGGAGTACAGGGGCCGTGATAAAAAATGATTATGTAACAAGCAATGTGTTGTAGTCTACAGCTTTGATGAATCTGCAGTCACAAGGCATTACCCTGTTTAATGAGTTAAAGAACTGTTAGGGCTGCAGTTGTTGGGGGAAATATCTACTTGGACTACTACAGCCCGCAAAATTTAAAAATGCCGCGCATTACCTGATCATACCTCCTATATTTAGGAGGGCACGTATTGTAATTAGGGTCTCCAGTGGTAAATCCCCCACTATCATCGAAAATATGTGTTATTTGATCCCCTATATAACCTCACCTAATTCGAAACTTTGGATTATATTTATTCTAAATTATATTTATTCTAAATTTATCTAAATTTTGACTGAATTATTACATACTCAATTTTAGCATAATCACAATACGACTCTGTTCCATCGAAAATCTACACTTTCTGTTGTTCATATATCTATACATATACACATATATACATTATAATATAAAAATATAATGATGAAACGTAATAGACATTACAAGAAAGTAAATACATTCAGCTTTACTGAAACAACGATAAAAAAATAATTAATGATTAGGTTCCTTGAGGCAAACATTTTCATTTTTGCTTTGCGTATATGTGGGAAATAAATTATTATTCGATACGCTTAACAGGCGTAAAGGTCTCTATTCTTTTACTTTATTCTCTCTTTATTACTTTTTTTATTAGTATATTAGTACTTTTTATGTTTATAATTTATTAGTTGTAATTTTTTAGTTTTAGTAGCTTCTGGCTACTTATTCGTTTTGCTAATATGTTTATCAAATTTGAACATAATTTTATAATTTATTTCTATGCATTGTGTTCGTATAAAACACACCTTATATGGACATATTTACAGCCATTAGATTCAATTAATAATCTGTATAATAATAATTGTTTTATCCGAATTTAGTACTAATGAAAATTGTTTTCCATGTGACTTTCATGTTTCTTTAGAACTTTCTGAGTTGCAATTTCTGGTAACGAATGTTTATGTCGGTTAATTTTGATCTATAGGGTATGATCACATAATACGCGGAATTTATAAATTTCGCGGATTGTAGAAGTCCAACTGTCAAATTTTTGTTGTCGCCTTGTTAGTAGATATTTCCCCAAACATATGTTAATAACTGCAGCCGTATTGGCTATTTAGTTTATTGCTAACTATGAATAAGGTTACTTGTGTTTTGGTATCACGGCGGTTTATTAGATCTGAAAAAAATGGAACAAAGAATTTGACATGATAAACATTGCTTTTGATAATTCCTCTATAAATAAAATAAGTGCACTACAAGCGTTTCCAAGAGGGCTGCGAAGGTGCTGAAGATGTCAGCGTCCTAGCACATCAATAACGTATAATAACATCGAAAAGGTGAAGGAAATAGTTATGGACAACCAGCAAATCACTATCAGAAAAATTGCTGAAGATATTGGCATTTTATTTGGCTCATGTCAAGCTATTATTTCGGATGTTTTGGGCGTGAGACGAGTGGCACCAATTTTTTTTCCAAATTGATGAATTTTGATCAAAAACAATATCGAATTGAAATCAACGACATTCAAGAATTTCTCAAACAAATCATAACAGGTAACGAAACATGGGTGTATGGATATAATGTGAAAACTAAGGCCCAGTCATCCCAATGGAAGCTTCCTGAAGAGCCAAGACCGAAAAAAGCTCGCCCAGTTCGCTCGAATGTGAACGGACTACTCACTGTTTCCTTCAACACGAATGCCATAATGTATAATGCGTTATTGGCATTAGTAGCGAGGAAGTGGGGTTTCTGGATCGACGCCCAACCGCCTGAACCTTGGCTTAATGCAGTCTAATGTTCTCCTTCTCCACGTTGTCATTTGTGGGGATGTTTTGCTAGTTTTTTTATCTGTTCGATTTTCAAGCACTTTTTTAGCATTGTTCGTATATCTTCGTATATTGTCACAGTGAATGTAAATAATCATTAAAATACCGCTCGACAACGCACTTTATAGTTGTTCTTTCTTATTTGTATTATTAGTTTTTTATTATCATTAATATTAGGTTTTTTATAAATTTTTTTTATATTATTATTTTATTATACTAATGTGAAATTTGAAACGCATGCTGTGATGCTGATGTCGCTAATATAAATTTCTGTATTGATTGGTTGACTAGATAGAGTGATTCATCGACGCTAGATGGTGCCAGTTTTTTACTGGAATAAGAAACGTCCTTTCATACGTTACGAATTTTAAAGAACATCGCATAAGATCCCTGCCAAGATTCTACGATTCTATGATAAGGTGCTCTCCAATCAGCACTAACGTGCGAACGAACAACGTGCGAGCAAACCCCTTCTACTGCAGACTTAAACCAATCAAGGGAATGAGAGCGAGAGCTTTAACAAGGAAACCTTTCAGAACAGCATACACTCCTTGCAAACAATGCTAACAACGCACGAAATGCTCACTCAAATCAATCAGGTAAAGCTGTAAAAGCGTCACATTGAGGCTGGCTTGGGGTTGCTCTTTTATTTAAAATCAAAGGCTTTTGGTTTCCGGCTTCGCCGGCGGTAGTCCTTGACGTTGCTGGCGGTTACTAGACAGCGCCTAGACGAAATTTCTCCTAAAATCTTTAAAAGCGAGAATTTTACTCAAATAAGAAACGTCCTTTCATACGTTACGAATTTTAAAGAACAATATCGCATAAGATCCCTGCCAATATTCTACGATTCTATAATAGGGTGCTCTCCAATCAGCATTATCGTGCGAACGAACAATGAGCTGCAATCCTCTTCTACTGCGGACTTCAACCAATCAAGGGAATGGCGGCGACAGATTTTACATAGAAAGCTTTCAGAACGGCGTACGCTCCTCGCAAACAAGAGATAAATCTGGTTAGCCGAAGGTAACGCACTCAAAGTTCATTAAACTCAATAAAAGTTGTCCGTTGGAAATACGATAGCATCGAAATCTCGACCAAACGAGGCCACGCAAAGTTAAATAAACTCATTAAAGTTGTTTGTTCGAAATCGAAGATCGTAAAATCTTTCGTTCGACAATGAACGCAGAGTTCAACAAATTTGCTTGAAATTGGATATCGTGTTTGTAAAAGTTGTTTGCTTGAAATTGGATATCGTCGAAAAAAAAATAAGCGCGGAAAGACCAACGCGCTATAAAAGAGAACAAAACATCTCTCTCTCCTAATATGTACCATTTTTTGTTTACGTTCTGCATTTAATGTAAACACACAAAAAACCTGAAAAACATCTGCTCTATGCAAAACAGCATAAAAAGGACCATCGAGATGCGACCGCTACATTTGTTCCATCTCTCTTTCTTGTCTATCTCTCTCTCTCTCTCTCTATACGCACAAGAATACAAGCGTTGGGTAAATTGCGGCATAGCTCTATCCCTCTCTCCCGTCCCTCTGTGTGCTAGTTGATAGAAATGCTGCGTGGCTTTCTGCACGCAGCATTGGCTAGCAGCGATGGTCAGCATCTCTCTATACGTAAAGTTCAATGGCTGCTACTAAAAAAATCTAGAGATAAAGCACCGCGAAACTTTTCGTCGTTTAAATTATTTTAATTAAAATATCAATTCTTGATTTATTTAATTATCGATTTGTTTATTTGTTTGATGGTTTGTGAGTTAATTGGCTGATGATTGTTTATTAATTGCTTGTTTTTGCTTATTAATGATTGTTTATTAATTGCATTTGTAGATTCTTAGTATTTTGCATTTGTAGATTCTTGTTGGAGGTTATGTACTATATGCCGATAACACATTCTACATCGGAACTTTATTTAGTACTAGGTGAATAAAATGTACTTTGAAACATCACAAATTTTCAGTTGAGTAAACCAACCTAAGCGAACATATAGAATTAGTAAGGACATTTTAATAGCAGATAAATTTTGATTAAAATAAAAAATGATTCATCCCACAAATGAAAGTTATGGTCTGGATATTTTGACGCGTATATCCCCAGCTGCTAAATATTTCAATAATAAAATAACCTAAAGTTTTACAGACTATAATTATTATTACGTAAGTAGTCACAGACCTAAACATAGACCTTGTTATAATACAATTCTCTTGTTAACATTCACTTTTATCACTTTAAATAATGCCAAGTGCAAAATTTACTAATTAAACTTTCCATATCACCACTGAAGTAACACACTTTACCTCAAAACAAAAGGAAAAGACAGAAACAATCACATTACCAGTAAAATGCATATCATCTTATTAATTTGTTTAACATGAATACAAGCGAAGAAAGTAAGTGATTAACATGCACCTGCTAATTATTGTTTTGCATAAACATAAAAACAATGAAATTGTTTAATTTAGTTTGGTTGTTGAACTTTTTCTAAATGATGTATTGATATTTCTGACGTGTCAAAGCGTAATCAAAGAAAAGCAAGTAACGTACATGTAGTAAATATATTTGTAATTGTCGCTATAATTTATGACCTAAAGCGCTATAGTCAAATTCTAGAGCAAGCCAAATGATTAATCATTGTATTGCATTTGCTTTTATTTTAATTGAAGCTACTTAAAAAAAATGTAAAGCTTATTTACACATAGTTAGAGACAAAGAAATTTGAATTCAGCTGGAATATTGCATATTGATTTACACTTGGAGTTGAAATAGACATTTTTTCCATTTACACAAAATATCCATTATGTCTCGAGTAACCGTCCGTTCCGGATTTACCAAGACGGTCTAGAATTTCCGATGTCCGGGAAAATGTCCAGGTTTTACAATGTAACTTATATTACAAACTTAGTTTCACTATTTTAAAGGATGATGTTAAAACACTAAGTTAGCTTTTCGTTACATTTTCAAAATGGCGCACAACCACCTTATAAACAGATTAAGAAGTTTATCTATTTGTTCAAAACAAAAAAAATTGCAGATTCTTGAATCTCAAATACTAAAGCAAAGCAAAGAGGTTCCAATAAATAAAAATATGCGTGACAACCCCCTTCAAACGCAACAGATAGGAGCTTACAAAACGTGTGTAATTTATTCATTTATATAACAAATATGTAAAAATTTTAAAATTTTACATCTTAGAGCACTGTTAAGAGACTCCAATGCAAACAGATTTTGGTAGCAACCCCCCTCAAAGAAAAGGGTATTGAGCCTTCCAAAGATATAAATAATACTCTTATCTATGTGAACAAACTTTGCAGTTGTGACTCCACATCAATCGCATTCATGTTTCCTTAAAATATTAGAGATATGTCAGAAGGCTTTAACAACTTAAATCTAGGTGGCAACCCCGCTCAAAAACAGAGATACAGGCTTCCAAATAACATAATATGTTAAAAGAAATTGCGCTTTTCCGTAGTTCTTCCATATAAATCGCACAATTATGCATCCAACATGTTAAAGCAATATCAAGAAGCTCCAACAAAAATAAATCCGAGTGGCAACCCCCTCAAAGAAAAGAGTTACAGGTTTTCGTAATTTGTGTGTAATGCACTCATTTATATAAGCTATGTGAACAAATTTTGTAGGATTTGTTACATATCAATAGCACTTTGTTGCATTTGCAATGTAATATTATCGTTAGGAGCCCGTAACATGTAGATGAAGGCAACCCCCTCCCTCCCCCCCCCCTTAAAAACAGAATTAAGGACTTCCAGAGTTTTGTATGATTTACTCATTCATATAGCATATATAAAAACATCAGTGTAGGATACAACGGAGGAGTGGAGAGTGATCGCCACAGCCCCCCCCCCTCCAAGAAATTAGTATATATATTCTTTTAAAAGTTAAATAATTTCATACATCCGCCCTCCCCCCCCTCCCCACGGATCTTGATGGATCCGGCCCTTGGAAAACATTTTACGTATTTGTTCCAAGTAAATCGCACAATGTTGCATTCAGGTTGTTAGAGCAATGTCAAAGGCTCAATAAAAACAATTCTAGATGGCAATTCCCCTCAAAGAAAACAGTTAATCGCACTCTTCTACATTTAGAATGTTCTTCTCTTCTGCATTTAGGGATATTTCAAAAAACTTTAACAAACTTACATCTAGGCTCCCCTCCTCCTTATATACAGAACTAAGGACTTCTTGTTTTACTCATCTATACGTGAAGAACTTTTATACTCATCCGTATTTGTAGAATTTCACATTCAGAATGTTATAGCAATGCATAGAGGCCCCAACAAAAATAAATCTGGATGCCAACCCCCCTCAAAGAAAAACCAAAGTTGTGTGTGATGCACTAAACTGTATAGAATATATGAACAAATTTTATAAGCTTGTTGAATTTGTTCTATATCAGTAGCATTTTTTTGCATTGGAAATGTGAGATTGCTATTAGGAGCCCCTAACAAACTCCAATCTGGATGGTAAGTCCCCGCCCCCTAAAAACAAGAGCTCTGAACTTCCGGAGTCTAGTATGATTTACTCATCTGTATAATATATGTGAAAACATTTTACTCTTTCCGCTCCTTATATATAGAGCTAAGGACTTCCAAAGTATTGTATTTACTCATCTATATGGCACACGTGAAAAAATGTTATATTAATCCTATCCACGTAAATCGCACAATGTTAAAGAAATGCATTCAGAATTCAGAATGTTAAAGAAATGCATAGAGGCTCCAACAAAAATAAATCTTGGTGGCAGCCCCCTGAAGGAAAAGAGTTATGTGTAATGTGTTATCGGATTAAAATGTCCCATATAGATTAATTCAAGTAATTAATTAATTAATGGAATAAGCAATCCTCTAATATAATACAAATTCTTCGACTATAATGTACAAATTAACAAATCTATTTAATAATGATTGAGTAACAAATAATATAAATAAAAATTTTATCCACGTAAATAATAAATGGCGCTATATTATCAAATAAGCCGGTCAATATGTTAGAAGTAATACTCAAAGGACACCTCTCAATAAGGAAGAACTGTAATCAAACATGCCGAGAAATACGCGCGAGAAAACTCAAAGTATGTCCCTAACTTATTTTCATGTCGCTTCACGAGCAACTTCACAAGGTTTTACGAGCAGTCGGAACGTTTGTCCTAGACATGTGTGCATGTTTATTACACTGATAGATTATAATTTTCGAAAGATTTTATGACTTAAAATTTATTCCACCCACCCATTTTCAGCAACCCATCCACACACCCATCATTGGCTGTTTCTACATTTCAAGGAGATAGCGGGATAACAATTCCTCGCTTGATCTTTAATCGATGGAAGAAGTAACTTATACCTCCCAAGATTTTGGTCGCATAAAGCTACCACCATCACAGCTTATGCACACCTCCACTTATGTTCTTCGTAGATTCTCATCAACAAAATAATGCAATTTTGATTCTTAGAAATCTCAACGGATCCAACAAATTTTTCCATTGGTCATAAATCAAATCTACCTAAGATTTTTAGCAGAATTTTCTTCAAGCCACGCTCCGCGAGCCGGTGAGCTACAAAAAGTGCCATGGTCCAGCCAACATGCTAGAGGAGTTTTCTGCCAATCCAGCATTCACTAGATGCATTTTCGGTCTTGTGATAGTCACTTACGAGCGAGCAAAATCGCACGTTTTAACTAACATAATTCTCTTTGAATGATCAAACCTATTTTCTTGAATTCCGAGCAAAATCGCAGCCTTGAATCTGATTTGCATCAAAGTAAGCGCCAGTAGAAATTAGCTTATTTTATTTTATTAAATACAAATTAAAATAAACTCAACCCAATATCAATTGTAATTCTACGAACATCGTGTCAAGTATATATATACATACTACATTATCATTTTCTATTAAATCTTTCGTTCTCTACTTATCATTTTCATTCTCGCTTCACTCACTCATGTCAATATATCATAACCCTTCCTTGACAAACTACTTTGTCAATGCGAAAACAAGGAGGTCTACGTCAGAGAAAGAGAGACCTTATATACAGAGCAAAGGCCTTCCAAAGTCTTGTATTTACTCATCTATCCGTATTTGTACCTCGTCAATTGCACAATTTTGCATTCATAATATTACAGCAATGCATAGAGACTCCAGCAAAAGCAAATCTTGGTAGCAACCCCGCTCAAATAAAAGTTATGTTTCCAAAGTAGTGTGTGTAATTCACACATCTGTATAGGATATGTGAACGCATTTTGTAGCTTTGATGTATCTGTTCCACATTAATAGCACATTTTTGCATTTAAAATCTGAGATTATTGATAGAAGGCCCTAACAAACTCCAATCTACATGGCAATACCACTCAAAAACAGAGCTATGGACTCCAGAGTCTTGTATAATTTACCCATCTGTATAACATGGACTTTTCCGTGTTTTTTCCAATTTTGAATTCAGAATGTTAGAGTAATGTCACGAGGCTCCAATGGAAACAAATCTATCTGGCAACTTCTCTCAAAGATAACAGTTAGGGGCTTCCAAAACGTTTGTAAAATATACTCATATATGTAGCATATGTAAACAAATTTTGTAGTTTTGAAGCATTTGTTCCACATTAATCACACTCTTGTACAATTACAATGTTAGGTATATATCAAAATAATTTAAGAAACCTAAATCTAGGTGGAATGCCCCTTCATCTCGCCCCTTCCTTATATACAGAACTACGGACTTCCAAAGTCTTGTATTTACTCATCTATATGGTATACGTGAAGAAATTTTATATAAATCCGTCATTGTTCCACGTAAATTGCACAATTTTACATTCAAAATGTTACAGGCCCCAACAAAACAAATCTGGGTGGCAACCCCGTTCAAATAAAAGAGTTATAAGTTCCCAAAGTTGTGTGTAATGCACTCATCTGTACAGAATATGTGAACACATTTTGTAGCGTTGTTGTATATGTTCCACATCAATAGCACATCAATGGCACTTTTTGCATTTGAAATGTGAGATTATTGTTAGGAGCTCCTAACAAATTCCAATCTAGATGGCAACCCCCCTCAAAAACAGAGCTACGGACTTCCACAGTCTTGTATGAGTCATCTGAATCAGATGACTCCATGTTTGTTCCACGCAAATCGCCCAATTTTGCAATCAGAATGTTAGAGTAATGTCAAGAATGCCGATGTGATGAATCGGCACCAGTTTCTTTCGAAAAATTGATTTAGGAAAGTTAAACCTCCTTATTTCGCTGTATTGTGGTCACATTTCATCTTTTATGAATATATTCTGGAAAATCACTGAATGAATATGTCACTTTAAATGATGAATAGAAACCGCTTCCGCTGAGATCTTCTACTTCTATACATTCATCATTTGAATAGATTAATTACATTGGGAACCAGTTTTTAACACAATTTCCGTAGAGTTCAATTTTTGAGCTGTTTTAGAGTTAACTAAACATGCTAATTCGAAATTGTAATTAGTTCTCTTCTATCACGTCAAGTTTCTTCTCTACACCTTATGTGAATGAGACCACTCTCTGCTGGATCGGGCGTATAGCACAGGAAGCACTATTGCTCTCCGATTGGCTGAAATAAAGCATTTTTAACTGAATGATGCATAGAGAACCACCGACAGGTTCAAAGTTGTCAAGACTAGTTCATTTAGGCGTGATCTTTTAGTAAGATGTTTTGTGACGCTCTGATATGGTGAAGCACACTCCGAAGTGGTGTCCGAATTCTTGTTTGTGTACAAGGTTAGCAATGTTTAGTTTTTCTTTACATAGAACTGAAACATTCCCTAATGTTTTACTTTGCTATTTCGCATCGTAAGTGTTTAAACAGCCCCGATCCGTTTTGTTATATATGTGGCAGTTTCACCATTTCCAGTCACAGAACAAATATCAGTACATTTGTCAGGCAAGCCTATTTTGCATATTTAAAAGTGAAGTTGGCGATAAAGATTTATCTTCGGCCCCTCATAAAGTGTGCAAACAGTGTGTCAAAAGTTTACGGATGTGGACGAAGGGAACAGATGATAAATTGCCATTTGGTATACCTATGATTTGGCGAGAGCCCAGAAGTCACTCAAGTGACTATTATTTTTTTATAGTGAAATAATTAAAGTATGACAAAAAAAACAAATGCAAAATAGAGTATTCTAGTTTATCATCAGCTATACGACCAGTGCCTCATTCAGTTGAAATCCCAGTGCCAGTTTACAAAGAACTACCCTCTTTTCAAACGCAGGAATACGTTGAAGATCGAAATGACTCCAGCGACGAAGTTTTTAAAATTGACGATGATTCTGTTCGTAAGGGATTTGAGCAACATGAGTTGAACGATTTGTACGAGATTTGGGACTATCCAAAAAAACTTCAGAACTGTTAACATCAAGACTATACGAGCAAAACTTACTTGGAAAAGGTGCTAAGGTATCCTATTTTCGATCAAGATAAAGTGCGTTTCTGCAATTCTTTCGATGTGATGATGTATTTGTATATTGTCATAACGTACATCGTTTAATGGTGGAGTTGAGAATATCAGCATATAACACAACTGAATAGCGACTGTTCATTGATAGCATAAAGCGAAGCTTGAAGTGTGTCCTCCTTCACAATCGAAATGTATTCGGTGCAGTTCGAATAGGCCATTCAGTTTGTTAGCGTGAAAAATATGAAGACATCAAGAAAGTCATTGATATGCTGCTATATCACACGCATAAATGGATCATCTGTGTTTACCTTAAAATGATCTGCTTCCTCCTTGGCCAGCAACGCGGTGGTATATGTGGGACAGCAGAGTTCGTGAGAAGCATTGGATAGAGTCGAAAAGGCCGCCACGATTTGACCTGAATCCTGATGACCCAAACATTCTACATCAGTCACTTGTCAACAGAAAGAATATAACATTTCCACCTCTGCATAGAAAGCTGGTTCTAATGAAGCAATTTGTTAAGGCTTTGTCAACTGAAGGAAACTATTTCAAGTATCTCATTTCGGCATTTCCTAGCGTTTGTTTGAAAAGATAAAGGCCGGTGTGTTTAACGCTCCACAGATTAGGCAGACCGTTAAAGATGAACATTTCGTCGGAACAATCACAGAAATTGAACAGAATTCTTGGTTGGCATGCAAAAGCATTGTTCCAGATTTTCTTGAAAAGAAGGGATCACAGAATTACACCGAAATTGTCCGGCAATTCTTGGATAGATTCAAAATGATTGTAAGCAACATGAGCATCAAATTGTATTTTCTACATAGCCATCTTGCTGGTGACGTGATAGGCAAGAACTACAGTTATTTTTGGATTCAGATGCTAAATTTAGTTAAGAAAAAGTGACAGATCTAAGTCAACAAAAACTCAGTACTCCAGTATTATATATTCTTTCATGTCATTGACAATGGTTTAAGGTATAAGTTTACAAAGAAATAGATAACCTGGTTTGATTACTGACTGTATTTTGTTATAATCTACTTTTTGTTCCGATGCTTATTAAATTTTTATTTCTATTTCGTAACTTCGTCTTATTATGCGCGATTGCTTTGTTAGTATATGTAGTTGATGCTTGTTTATCTGCGTGGCTACGTAATTTGCTAGTGTCAACACTTTTACTACTTTTTTGCTTTGTAGCGTGCAAAGAATATCAACTTCAGCAGCTTTAAAAAGACGACGACATACAATTGATTCCTTTTTGGGCAGATGTCACGTAACGGCTCCCTAAACAATAGAGGACGTCGTTATGTCACCGTCGGATCACCGAAGTAAACTCGAAGTTCCCAGGATTACAGTCTTTGGCATTTGACTTGCAAATTCCTCAGCTTTGGTCTCACAAGCCGTTAATATATTTTTTGGGGACCACATGGTGCCTTCCATGACTCAAATGATGATGACTAGCGAGTTTTGTTTATATCAGATAATTTAAAGTCATTTTTATTATTTAAACCTTATCTCTTAACTCCTGAGAGATATCCTCTGTTAAATACACTATAACTTTTTATATTGTGCAAGACTTATCATACCCTTTGTCGAATTTAGTTCCACAATAGTCAGAGTATAAGACTCATACGTTTCTTCTGCATTAACCTTCAAATTTGTAATCGGAGGCGTGCATCACTGTGTGTTAATCTATAGTTTCAATTTTATATATCTTAGTCAGGCGCCACCTTGAATAAATTTTACATTGAATAAGGTATACATTACATACCTCTGCAACGTATATCAATTTTTGTTGAAACCTGTCAATGCTCTCTCACATTGACATTTTAGTTATTGGTTCAGGGTGACCAGCTCGTCCGCAGCCTTGTCTTATTGTTTTCTTCCCCCTGACAATTTTTCCTTTTACTACAGGAATACCCATGTCTTTGCATTTGTCTTTTGCAAATTTCCGTGCGTCCTCAACTATGCATTAGACATTTCAACTTAGTAAGAGACTTGTTAAAGCTCATTCCAAGAATCTGCATATACTTTTGAACGTACTTTAATTCTTCAAATATATTATTCAATAAACATAAAAAGTATGAAAACAAGAACTCACATATTGTAGCCAACAGAGTTTTAATAACATCACACAGTTCAGCAATGGCGTCAACAATTTTCTTATAGCACTTTTGTCTATTGGAGCACCATAACACCCCACTTCCAACGCAACATACAAAAATACTAAATCAGTAAAGCATTACATTTTCCATCCGCTATTTGCTGCAATAAGCAATTGTTAAGGCTTATGTAAATTATTTGATAGGTTCAAGACTTAATAGTTCAGGTTCAAGTATTTTAGAGGATTTGAGTTTCAAGATGGCTGTGTTTACCGCCTCCTCTTAAACACTTTTGACCTGAGGCAGCACGTTTCATTTAAGTTTTATGTGCACTGGTAAAAATGTTTATTAACTGTACCATACCAGTATTTGTGAACATGAGTAAATAAATCTTTATTTTTCTAAAATCGGATGAGTAGTCATATTGATACAATAAATCTAAATAAATCACGTTTAAGTCATCTGCTTTTAGTTCTGTGACTTAATTGCATGTAGGTAAGAGGTAGCTTCAAATCAGTCACGTGTCTTGGACCAGCCCTGCTCATAAGGGACTCAGAGTGGGGTGTATACATCATCGTAATGGCCATCTTTTGCGGGCCAATATTTTGATCAGTACGGTGGAATGTTGAACGCACCACCGGCATAATATATACATCTTTTTCCGGCCCATACTTTTGCACATGCGACCCCAAGCATTCGCCATTTCGTGCATAATCTAACAAAAAAGGTAACGGAATGGAGAGTCCATCGGGCCTGACGTGTAAAAAAATATCTACAATCGCTGATTTTTCCTTCTTCTGATCAAAAAATTTGATCAAATCTAAATCTTTTTTTTATTTCATAGTTCTTACTGAGGTTGTCTTCGAATAATAAGTCGTACTGAGAATAAACTCAATGCAGAGTAATGCTTTTTATGTAACAGAAAGGTGCATTAATACGGAACTGGCAATTTTTGGTCACCCCCTCAGAACTGGTACGCTATGCGTGCCGGGTACCACCTATCGCACGAGCTTTACAACGTCACTGGCTATACGCAATCGTACACACACTTTTAAGTTAAAATATATGAGTAATAAGGAGATGGTACTAAACAATGAAATTTTTTATATTTCTAGCTAGGCCTTGTATATAAAAAAGTAAGGTTATTGGTATTTACAAAAAATATATAAATAAATCATTATTTATACATAAATTAAAACTAATAAGTAAATAAACTCCTGTAGTATTTACAAATGTAAATAATTTTTGTGTGATATGAAATATTGTGTTTATTCAAATATCGTAAGATTGATCCCGGAGTTTCAAATAAAAAATATTTAAAACAGGTCTTTGTTCTTTCATTGAATTTTATTGCATAATAAAACAGAAAATTCAACATAAACAATTTTCATTTTCTTAGATGAAATAAATAATTAGATTATTACTTTATTATAAGCTAATTCAATCAAACAATCCTAAATAGAATATTATCTTTCAGCTTTAAGTAGAAGGTGATCTTAGGAAAAATAAATCTGACCTTTAAATATCTAATGTAATCTACATTAGGGTTACCAAATTAAGTATATTGTTTGCAACATATCTAAGTCTCCAGGAATCTAGTACGCTATGGGATATATGTTATGACAACGTATCTTTTGACAATGTAGAAACTAATATTAATAGTTCATTATGCTCCTCAATTTTACGCAAATTGGATGACATTTGTCGCTCGACACAATAATAATTAAGAATTTTCTACTGGCCAAACCTGATATACAGTTGAGGAATTATCGTCGTGTGGTATATAATGTTATCCTACTTGAACTCTTGACTCACCCCACTAAACCAAACTCCTTCATCAGTTGACCATGCTATGGCCAAGGTATTGCAGGTACCCTTGGCTGTAAAGCGAATGCTATAGCATGTATCTTATCTGCAAGCTATCAGCTTACCATAATTCTAAAAGCATTCCATTCATTACTAGTTCCAGGCTGAAGAGGAT
>WYDF02280129.1:0-17191 GCA_009867245.2 Adranes taylori | reverse complement strand
TTAAAACAACAGACTGAAAATTTGTCAAATAAGCAGTAACAATAATTCCGCGTTCTTGAGGTGTGTATCGCTCCATGACTTGTTGATAACTAATTCACTATATATCTACATCAAAGCACATTCATATTTGGCGCCATCTGCAAAAATGGCGGCCAATTCAAATTATGACATTACTTTTGCGCCACCTGTTACAAAACTGACAGTATTTTCTTGATCCTTGTGATTGTACTTGTGATGCTGTTACTGAAGTATCTTCCCTACGGATAAATTTTGAAATCGACACTCGAAGTTCTCTACCCAACTATGGCATATTTAACTTTGATATTTGACATTCCATTGACTCGTCCAAAGCAACATAAACTTCAATCGTGTTACTGGCCCAAGACCATCTGGGTTATTTCTGTTTCTATAAAAATTGTTAGTGTTATATCAGGTAAGCATTTATAGTTGCAATATTGAGCATATTGTAGAACATGCACACTGGCCACCTTTGTGTTTTTCTTGTGCAATTTACGTTCTCACACATTTGGTTCATGTTTACTGGTATAGGTCATAATAATTTCTGGTAAATGTCTATACTTATGTTTCTATATCTTCTCGCTACATTAGATATGAGCTTTATTACAAAAAAATCTCCGGCACTTATATTAGGTGGCATAGACCTTTTCCAACGTAAGGTATTACATCAATCATATAATTTCTGCTATTATCTAAATGGCCATTTCGCTCTAAACCCAACCAGCTGTGCATTTAAAGTCAGGAAGATTCTGGTTTGTAATATGTTAGGCATTGTCGTAATAAAATTTTCAAAATGATCGAGATTGCAGTCAGGTTATCTTTCTTTTCCTGTCGTCACTTATTTCCGTATCGTCAAATCTCAAACAGTTGGTCAAAAAATTAAATTCCCTGCATGACATGATATGGTTGCTTTGTGCCTGTCGCAACTATAGCTATCGAACATAATATTACTAATGTGATTGTTTTTCAATGCTCTTGCTAGAATGTAGAACCCAAGAAGTACCTCGTATGTATGTTGCTTGAATATTTCCATCTTGTTTAAATTTTTTCATTTGTGTGAGATACGACTTCATTTGCTATCTCTTTATTAAAGAATAACTTGAAATATCCAATGCGTTGTAAGACAGATCTAGTATACCCTACAGGACCTTATCTGTCTTATATGCACAACATTCTTTGCACCAATTCTTTTTGAAGATGTGTTTTCAAATTCACGTTTCTATTCAAAACCATTCTTACCAAAGTTGTTGTCCGCCTATAAACTTATTCTTGTCCCAAACTCTTCTTGAACCGGTTCGTCAAAATTATTTTTTGAAAGCTTCGTTGTTTTGGACCTTTTCTTTGTTAGTTCATCTGATATTAGTTTGAGGTGATCGTGGGACTATTGATACATCCGGAAGTTGAGGAGTGGGGGAATAAAGTGCACGGTGAAGACAATGGCAAATTATTTTGTTCTACATTTCGAATAAAATAATATAAATTCCCGTCTCTCTCTTCCGGAACATACTTTAGACGCTATCATACTAGCCGATCAGTCATACTCATTATTATTGTCTTCTCCATCCAAATCATCAAGCACTTCCAATGTTTATTCATTACGATAATAGCGTCTTGCCATGACATAATACATGGAAAACTAACGGAAAATCAATTATTATTTACGTGTACTTTTTTCAAGTAACTATCACTAAAAGCATAATACGAATTTCTTAGAAATAGTGAAATGTGTTATGTGCTGATGAATGCAAAGTCAGACATTACACAGCTAGAAAATGATTTGATCAATATGACTATAGAATGCGATTGTTTTATAAGTCACATTAATGATGTCAGTTTTTATAGCATCCGGCATATATGCATAAGTCCAAACAATTCGTAAGGAAGTGGACTAAGCAATAAATATCGAGACACATACAATGGATGGCTTACTTGATCGGTACGTGTCAAAATGATTCCCAAATTTTTGAAAATAACAAAAGCATTACATTGGGTAAGGGGAATGATAAACTATTCCAAGAGTGACTAAAAGTAAGCTTTGTAATCATAGCTACGGTTGCGTGAAAATAAAATAACATGGCGAAGTCTTGTCAGCAAACTACATTGAATAACGGCTCATCTGATCGAAGCAAAACTGACACCATGTCTAGAATATTGCCAGTATCACTGATGAATCAATTTACTTTTTCGATTTGGTTGCCGTGGAAGAAATGGTGGTACATCTGTTTTTCCGCTATAAAAGTAAATATATGTTATTCATCAAAATACAACCGAAGGTTACGAAATTTCGAAGGTTACGAAATTTTTCGACTACTTTTTATACAAACATAATGATGAGTCTTTTCTACAATCCGTTCCGTTTCCATCTCAGTCTCCGTTTTACTCGAATATTGTAATATGACTCATTGTTGTTCCTATGTCTGGTGGACTATAAGGATCTTCCCTAACAGGGTTGATTTATCAAATCCAGCTCATTATAACATTGAGCTACACATATGTGAACCCAATTGAAACAACAGATTTATGGCGACAAGCGTTAATTTTGTCCTACTTTGATGCTTGCCTAAATTAATAACTATTTATTTCCGTCTTTATAATGAACTAATAACTACTCGCGCTCGTTAAATGACTGATATGTTATTTGAATTTAATTATATTGCAAATTTAGTTAGGACAACCCATTCCTTCAGAGAAAAAGCAAAGATAGTAATATTAGCGAACTAGATGTGATATGATAATTGTTATGATTGTTCTTCTCAAAGTTGGGATGCATTGATAATGGTACTGATCAGATTAAATTCGTGTGGCACAGGTTTTATATTGATGCTGATGAAGGAATCGTTGAAGTTGAGTAGTTGAGTGAAATGAACAGTACTACGTGGTGTGAACGAATGGAGAATATTTGGGTGATGGAAACGAATTGATTGCTTGGTTGTAGATGTATGTATAATCTAGTTCCATATCTCGTAGCCGTTTTGGTATGTACACATTTAAACACGGTTTTAAAGTAAACATGTGTTTCGAAGGTTACGAAGGACCAGTTGATGACGTTGACTCGTTGATTATGTTGACTCATTGATGAGGTTAATCCGTTGAGTGATCGTGGTTTCTCCATACGAATCCTAAACGCCGACCTTCTCTTGGTTGTATCGAAGAAACGATTAGTGGATGTGGGGAGAGTTAGAAAATATGTAACTACGAAAAAGAAAAGTGGAAATAAAAGGAATCAAGAGATTGTGCTGAAGAGTGAGGGTGTGCTGCTTGATGCGTAGCGTAATGCCTAATTGAGATACGTTGATTAACTTGTGTTAGATTTAAAAATAAGACACAAGACATAAAAATAAAAAATAAATAAAAAAAATTATTATTAATTTAAAATGTTTTAAATTTTTATATTGTTTTTAGCTATTAGAACTCCAGATACGTAACAGACTGGCGAGAGAATAGTAAAACGCTACACATGTAGCCTATTGTTATGTCTACTGGCATATCTAGTACGAAAAATATGTGCACTTCTGTTTACATGCAAAATCTGAAGTTTTGCAATTGGTCTAAAATAAGATGCAGTTTTATATAAAGAAAAGTGCACAATTTATTTGTGACCGCGTTGTGAATGTGTGCGCGCGTAGAGTTTCGTTTTAATAGGTATTCTTTTTATATACCGAATTAATATGATAAAAAATTATAATAATAAATAATAATAAATCGGACTATTTTTTAATTTATATTTTGAATATTTTTAAATACAGAATTTTTAAATAAAATTATAATGAATTCAGTTCAATATATTGTGAATAAAAATTTATCTTATAAACACAAACTGGAAATAAAAAAACTTGGACCACATCAACCATATTTGAAAATTCAAAATCAAACAAAAACTGAAAAGCGTGCTTGTTTACGAAAAGACAAATTCGCCTATCGCGTTACAGAACAATAGTTGCAATCCAATTTTAGATAAAGGTCTAATATACACTACTTATTAATTTATTAAACGATTATAGTACAGTGTACACCTACTCCAAATTTTCACGAACCGCCACTAGATTAAATTGATATCCATTGTAACGCTACGTTGAACACACCAACCCTAGGCCCGCGATAAATGCTCGTTAACCAAATGAGATATGTGGACATTTTAATTCTAAATTATTTCATTCTAAAACGCGATACTGCTCGCAGAAGAGTCTAACGACACAATTTAAGGTAGCATGTGTCTCATATTGAGCTGTACGAAACTTTTATATCCAACTTTTAGCTTACATATGCAACATTATATACTGGAGGGTGGTCGTATATTTATATGACAAGAGTTTGAAATATAGCAATAATGCTCCAAAGTAAATAAGAAAGTTCGTTACGCCATAAAAATCATGCGATATGCGTAATAAAAAAATTGGCTTCGAGTTCGGAATAAAAACATACATCTACAATTTTTATTCCGTTCAACATGTTTGTTAAAAACATTTAAAGAAATAGTCGCACGTGTTACGAAAATTATAACTTATTTTGATCATTTAGACGTTAATCGCTTTTTTATTGCTTCGATATATGACCAGCCATCTCGCGAATCTGCACAGGTGCTTATATATTTCAACATAAGCTTTTTATGTTCGCGGGACGAATATAACAAAGCAAAGTCGGACATGTAAACTTTGTTGAATTAATTAAGTGCCGGTCGATTTAATTGCTTTATTATTTTTTCTCTCTTTTACGTTGGAAGCTGTTCAGCCGATAACCACATTCCGATTTTCTTAGGTGTAAGAAGAAAAAAAGTCTGATAGGAAAACTGAAATAGAAACGGCCAACTGATCGGATGGGCAAATCTATTTCTTTCGTATCAGTTCTTATAAACATGCAAAATATTCGCCTTAGTCATTAGTTGGCTTGTCATAACTTTGAAAAGAGAATTGAGAAGAGAACTTAACGGATTGGAAATTGAGAACTGAACGGATGGTGTAAAAACATCATAGGTTTTGCCATACTCATAAGGATTATCTGATACCAGAACCGAACATTAAACTGAACTGGAACGGAACGGATCGTGTAAGACGTATCTCATTTGAATGTGTAGGACTATAATGATTTAAAAAGAAATCAACACGTCATGATGCATTAGCGCCATTTTGTATTTAAATTAAACATAATATGTATATATTAAAGTTTATTTGTTTACTTCTAGCTACCATTAATTACACCTATTTTTCATGAACATTGTTAATAATGCGAAATAAATGTAAATGGAACAGATGAATACGATGAAAAAAAAGCAAGTTTGTTTTAGGTCTTGTTCGCTAATGAACTTCGTTTCTCACTACACATGACTGTTTAATAGTTTAATGCTGCTACACACGGAAAGATTTTTAACCCATTTAAGGCCGAATTTTGGTTAATTTTAAAAATTAATGTTTTATATAGGAGAAAAAAAAATGTTGACAAATTTTTGTGTCTCCTGCTACACACATATTGTATCTTAAACTATTTTACTGAATTCCCTGTTTTTTTTAATGCTACCGGTGATATCCCGGAAATAAGACCTAATCAAAAAATAAGCTCTAGAATGATTTTCAGGGTACTCCTAATATAAGCCTTACTCCTAAAACAAATCCTAGTTAAGATCATCAACGATACGGGCGCTTTATAACCCGCCAGACAGACGGGAGGCTGTTTACCGAATGGCCAATGCAGATAAACGGACAAATTAGGTTGCGACAAATTAGAATCTTCAGTATTTAATAAGTCGCATTAGCAACGGTCTGGAGTTAATAATAAATTAAAAGGATAATAAATTTTGATGCTCAGATAAAATGAGTGCAAAAGGAAAGACTTATTCCATCGAGTACAAGAAAAGAATTGTGGAAGACTCCAGGGATAAGAATCTTACAGCTTGTTGCAAGGAGAGGAAGTTGAATCTACGAATCGTTCCAACATGGCGCTTCGAGTACAATATCTTCGACGAGAGAAATGCCAAGAAGGTAAGAAGTGTGTACAATCATTATTTCCTGAATTGGAACACATAATCTGTGAATGGATTGTTGACAGAAAAACAAACTGTTTGGTTGTTTGCATGGTTGATATTTAAGATGTTTAAGATTTATCGCCAGACGAATTCAAAGCATCAGAACGCTGCATGGATGTCTTTCTTCAGCGATATGAATAGTCTCGAAGAAGATGGATAATTGTTCAAGTTGGAAGATAATGAAGTGATTAAAGGTGCACTTGGATTCAAGCGTTCCGAGCATGGAACCAGAATTTTCATCGTTAGTATAGAAAATCAATTTGCAACGTGCGTATATTAGAGTCGCTCATTCGCATAGTGCAGCACAGCATATAACACATCAAAAAGAAGAAAACACAGGGAAAAATAATGTTGAGTTAATAAATTATATGATATATAGTGTAAATACTGTAACTCTTATTTTAGTTTATTTAAAGTTATTTTATTAAAGTTAAAAAAATATCAATTTCTTATGTTCTTTGAGATGCATTTACCGATCTTAGTAATATTAATTAATTTTATCCGGATTATGCCCTGCCCTGTTTTCTAATATTAGACATCAGCAGTAATAAACACTCATGCTTGATTGTGTTAAAAACCGCCTTATGAGTCAGCAGCTTAACAATATTCATTGCACGTTATATGAAAACGTTTCTGAGTCCTGCTACTGACTTCCAAGACATAAAAATTCTACTAACTTGTTTGCTTTAAATTAGTGAAAATCGCTGATTATTAATTTGTGACTCCTCTCAAAGGAGAATATGTTTGAATTATAAGAATATAACGTATGTAAACAGTTATACTACAATTATTTTGTAACATAAATAATACGTGGAAGGGAATGTCAAAATATCGTTTATATTGGTTTAAATTGACAGTTGAGAGCACTGTGTGACGTATTTACCGTATTTTTACATATATAAGGACCCTCTTTTCTTTAAAAAATTTAGGTCCAAAAATGAAGAGATCGTTATACATGGAGTCGTTGTACAAAAAACTCTTTTTTTTTAAATTTGGCACTATAGCAAATGTGGGAGAGATGTTACGTTAATGAGAGAGAATGAATTAGGGAGACATCTTAACTTGCAAAAAAATAAATCTTGCCAAAGGAAGAGATTCCAAGAGTGCTTGTCTAAGGAAATAGAGATGGTAGGCGAGAGGCCAGAATATTTGGGTGCGAGTAGGAATATGAAAGAGAAGAGGATGATTGTAAGGTTTAGGTGTGGGAGTATTGAAGTAGGAAGTAGACTTTGAATTAAACAGAGCGAAAGATGTAGGGTATGTGGAGAAATGGAGGAATCATGGGAGCACTGGGTGAATGAATGTGAAATGTTTGGATGGTCAGCGGAGCAAAGGGAGGAAGCAAGAAACTGTGGGAGGAAAAGGAATTGGGATAATGGAGAGGCTATTGGAGGAAATAAATAGAAGGGAAGAGTAAAAATATGGGAATAAAATGCCAAATTATGGGAAGAAGGGACAAGGGAGAAGAAATGATCCGCATATCATTTCAAATTAGATCCGCAATGACCCGCAAGTGACCCGCAATGACCCGCAAGTCTTTTGTTTCGAAATTGTATTGAATTTGAATTGTATTTTAAATGTATGTGTTTGATATTGCATTCTATTATAGTGATGTTAATAAACGTTTTATTATTATTATTATTATTATTATTGTCCATGTTCAAGAAAAGGGATGGATGAATCAAGATGAATGAAGATCAGGATGACTTAGGACGAATTAAAATTTTGATCAGTTCAAGCACACCTAACAGAGGAGACAAAAAGCAACCAGCAATGTCAAAAACCAAACTGGTTGTAATTCCCGGTAGCCTTACAAACCAATTGTAGCCCCTGAATGTCTCCATTAACAAACCATTAAAAGCTCTGATGAGGGAGGAATGGAACAGGTGGATGCAAGGAACTGATTCAAATCGAACACCTACCGAAGTGCCAGGAAACCATGACAGATCGATGTTGCTGATGACAGTGATGATGGAGTGACTGAGATTCTTGATGACAGTGTTGAAGAGTTTATAACTAATTATGTGTAATGAATAATATTATAAGTTTAAAGCTTATTACAATGAAAAATATAAGGGGTTGTAGTGTTATATCATTTTGAAAGTAATACCTAAAAATCGTAAAATACCCAAAAACCTATAATATCTAAAAATCGTTTCACATATACATTTCCCAATTATTATAATCAAGCGTAAAGTGATGATCGCAATGCTTTACGTACAAAATTGTATCTCGGAATTTAATCAATTTTAATTAAATCGAAGACATCCAATGCTGAACAAGAGTCGACAATTTATTACAATATTTAAATGCATTTAAAATTTATTGCAAGTTTCATTTTCTCGTACTCGGTTAAACAGTCTTCGGATTTTGCTACCATTTACTACTAATTAAAATCTGTCCAGAGTTGGTTTCAAGGTTCATAAGACGCACAAATCAAAAGAAAATTGATATGAGCTATAACGGTTTCTTTTACTTGTCCCTCCAGTCTATGCTTGCTCTACTGAAGCCTTAACTCTGGGAAGGGGTTTCTTCCTCTTCTCTTTGTTATGATCAACTATGATAATCGTTGTAAATGCCTCGGCAGGTCGTGGATCTTCTTGACGCTTCGACAACTTCCTGGTTAGATATGGGCGCCACGTCTATGAGCGATGTAACCTAACACCTTGTACAGAAGAAGGATAAAATATTTGGTACAGGATGATTCAAAATGAACTCAACCTTAACAAGATACCCAATTTATTTATGATTTCAATTTATAACGTGAAGATATCTTTGATGGATAAGCAGTTGATGCCGAAAACCAGATATGCGAATTTATAACAATGATTTTATTAACAAGTTTATAGAAAATTGTTTTGCATAGAAAAGATGAAATTGTTTACAAGTCAAAATTTTTTTTTAATTTTATACTTGTTATTTTTTTTTGTATATAAACTAGCTTCTGTATAGAGAATTACGTTTGTCTAACAGACCGTTAATTAGTTCCAACGTTAAATCCCTTGAAATTCCATAGTTTAAATTTTAAAACCCTTGATTGACTCACCAAAACACTATCCTCTAAATTAAATCCCTTAAAACAATTAAGAGTCCTTTTGTACCCACATAAGCCCTTTTATTAATAAGCCACAATCCTTAAATCAACCAGTCCCTTATCTTAAACCGCCAGAACCCTTGTTCTTGTTGAACTCAAACTTATAGGGGTGTTGTTGACTCAAATTAACTCTCCTATTATAATCCTTTACGTCGTCAATTTCTTTACCACTCACTCCTTATAAGATTACACTGTTAAAATATTCCAACAATTCAATAATGTTTTAATACCACAACCGGTAAACTGTTCTTGGCAACTATTTTGTTCGAATCGATGATACGAATAAATCATTATAATGATAAATCAAGCATAGTAACAATAACAAAGTATAACAGAATTTTAAATTAAATAGATCTTTTGCCGACAAATTTTCCACCTGTACAGCTAAAGCCTTTTTAACTTCGTACTTGTTTGGATAACATCATGTTTACATCCAAATCAATAGTACAGAATATTACAATTTGTTCGTCACTTCGTGCATTACACAAAGTGCTCAACTCTTATATATTTTCTAAAATCTCAAATTCTCAAAATTTTTTTAAATCGTAATATATCTCGAAAAATCCCAATAAAATCCACAAAATCCCAACTAAGGTTCACTTCAACTTGTGTTCCATTTGCGTCTTAAGCAGATATCAATCTTTAAAATAGTCTAAAATTATTTCCTATAGATAAATAAAAATCTTCCTTGTCTCTAGTGCACTTACTTCCACTAGTGCACGTACTTTCTTCCAATATGCGGAATTGAAAGCGTTCCGACCATCTAACTTTAAAGCGACGCAAAGTCGACGCTTCCTTCGGGTGCCTACGCTTGCGCACTCAGCAATTTCATATACTTATTGCAATGCATCGATTGTTGACTTTCCTTTGTAGAATCCATACTGTCTGTGGGATAGCCCACCAGGCTCTTTCCAGCAAATTGATAGTCTTTCTAGCAAGACGGTTTCTAGTATATTCCCTAGTGTATTTAACAGACATATAGGTCTGAATAATCTTGATTGATCTTGTTCTTTATTCACCTTGTACTTATGTACATGGACCAGTTTTGCTGTTTTCCAGACATCCGGTATTCTTTTTTCCTTTATACATTTGTTGTAAAGATTTTTCTCAATGTTGACTATTTCATTCACAATGTAGTCCGTATGAATCTTTATCTTGTATATTTGGTTAGTTTGAGCCCTTGAGTTCAAGTTAGTTATGATAGGTAGATTCGGTACTCAAAACGCGAGGCATGTAAAATGGTGTCAAGATATGCTTAATAAATGTGAGCGTGGTGCTTCAAAACGTTTGACCGTATAACAGAAAGCGAAATCTGGATATACTCGTATCACCCAGAATCATAATCACAATAGCCTGTTTTGGGTATTCCAAGATGAACAAAAATGAATGAAACTGATTCGTTCTTGAAACATTTTTAAGAAAGTGACTCTGTCGGCGTGTCAGATTAGTGAACAGAGAATTATTGAGCATGTGCAAGGTGGCGCAAATGTCTTCACTCGATTTCCTAAGCCAGTAACTTTAGTACTAAATAAAAAGAATTGGTTTTGTTTGTTGATTATGTTTATATAGATGTTTAAATTTTGTTACATTAAGTCGCAAGGGTAATATCGGTCAAGTGGCCGACGCCAGAGTTGATGCACATTCGAGCTCGTCTCACAGCATTTTACATGACTTTTCTCAAAACCTCTGCCGATAAATTCTCCACTTATAGTCGGATATTTTCCTTTAGGGTCGCCAGGATCTGTAGCTTGTTCGTATAGACCTGGAACTTCAAAAAATTCACAAAGAAAGAAAGCCTGGTAAGGTCAAATCACGCGATCTTGCGGGCCAGTACAAATCGCCAAAACGAAAAATTAAGCGGTCGGGGAACGCTTGTTGAAGAATGTCCATTGTCGCTCGTGCTGTGTGTGCGGTTGCACCGTCCTTCTGGAACCACATGTTCTCCAAACCCAATTCCTCAATTTACGGCAGCAAGAAATCGTTGATCATAGTTCTGTAGCGCTTACCAGTCACTGTAACAGTGTTACCGACCTCTTCGTTGAACAAATATGAGTTACCTTTCGTTCGTACACCCCGCACCAAACAGTGACTTCGTGGGGATGTAATGGCTCTGCATGCACTCCACCAGGATTTGCAGTGCCCCAGAAACGATAATTTTTTTATTCACGTATCCGCATAAGTGGAAATGTGCTTCTTCTCTCATGATAATTTTCAATGGAAAATCATCCTCATCGCGGTCGAGGTTTAGAAGGGCTTGGCTGAAATTTACACGCGATTGGCAATACCTGAAGCACTGTTTGGACTTTGTATGGGAATATCTTCAAGTCTTTGATCAAAATTCACTATAAAGACCGTCTACTGATGCCCAATTGCGTGGCCCGTCGTCTGGTTGATGTTTGAGGCTCCTCTTGGATATCTGCAGCCACTGTAGCGATATTCTGGGTCGAATGTCTGCTCCGGAGCCGGTCACGTCTGCATCTGTACTGTGTTGAACCAGTCTCCTCGAGCCGAGCGGTTAACCGCCGCAGTGTTTGGCAAGTTGGTGCCACATGTCCAGAGAATCGAAGATGAATTGAGCGTAAATCACCGACAGATTGAGTCAAAAACATTGTCGCAATTTTCTGCATTCTTGAGGAGGATAGCTATTCATGATTTGTCTACATGTATACTGCTTCTGTTTACTTCACAAATGTCAAACTCCCGATGACATAAGACTCCATTTGCATAACTGAGACTATATTCCGATAGGGTGATGACTTTTATCCCACCTAGTACTCGTATTATTGTGTTGAATTTTGACATTCTACCACGAATTGGATTTTTAGTTCGTATTACATTCTCTACTCCGTCTATTTCTATGACTAAAATATTGCGAATGGGAAGTTTATACTTTTACCAATCGTATATGCGCAATTTAATCCTATACATAGATATTTATTCACACATATGCTTCATCTTTCATCTAATTGCTTGATACTTGAATGCGTTACTGTTTAATAAAGAATCTGCTTTATTTATTTTCTTTGATGCAAATTTCCAATAATGAGCTCTGTGTTATGTGTCTTGTTTTCGGTCTGCATTTGAATACTGCTATTCTAGAAATACATTTACGAAGTAAAATATGTTTTAAAGATAAATTTGTAATAAATATGTACCATATTTGGATGTATAAACTTGTAGTAGATAATTTTAAAATATTATGTGAGAGAAACAATTTTTTATTTATTATTTTTCAAGATGTTTGATTAAAAATATTGTTTATTGAAGTAAAATAAGGCATTATAGATCGTGATCGAAAGGAATAAAATGAGAAACAATTCGGTGACTTCATTGAGAAATAACGAGTGACCTATTATGTACGGTACCTCATAGATCATAGTGGCTAAATATTAAACACAGTACTGAGAGAATATAGACACCATAAAATGTTAATGTGTTTTGCTTCTGAAGCCATCTTTACACTTTTTGTGTATTATAAAGACTCTTTCTGCTTCAGGCAGGAGTAAGACCCCAAAAGAGTATACCATACTTTAGTAAGATGTAAAAATTACGAAGTACATAAATTTAACAATACTAAACTACAATGTTGAGATACAATTCTGAATCAATAACAGATTTTAGAAAATTTGCGAGTTTGTCATTTCATGTTATTGCTAATGTGGATATTAAGGACTTTTGCTGAATCTGAATAGGTTATAAATTATGTAACGCTATGTATTGTATAAAGCAAAGGTTGTTCTACTTAATTTTCATCCAGTCACCTTATTACACTTCAATTAAATTAGTTAAATAGTTGTTTAGGTAATAATCGATTAGCATAGAAACGCACAACAATACGGATGCGGTAAAGTGTCCGTGTACTGTTTTAATACATATGGCCGTCTCTAGTAATCTTTGGTTCGACAACATTATACCCATTACATACAATCAAATAGGTATTTAAATGTCTTAATTTTTAAAACACTAGATAGTGCAAGACTTAAGGGAGAAAGAAGGTTAACCAAGTTCAAACCGTCATTTTATCAAAATTTTGATTATAGTTTTTATTAATAGAAATATTCGGGTGCAGATGTGTAATCAGTTTGAGGACCTTCGCAAAAAAATAACAATTTGGACCCGTAACTGACAACAATCTTTTTGAAGTTGCAATGGTATCATCTAATAAATCTCACAAAATGTAAAATATTTGCTCCTATAAGTTTTTTCCAATTTACTGTTCGTCAGCTCTTAGTTGTATTTATATGTTTAATCTTAATTATCATTGTAAGAAAGGAAATATTTTAAATTAATAGGGACTATATTTTCGGAACTGTTAAAATTAGACACCTCATGTTTGGCGTGCTTTAAAGAGAATAGAGCGATTTATAGGCAGGGTTAAAAAAATGCTCAAAGTCGGTTTACTGTATTTAATGGCTCGCACTGTCAAAATTGATGTCATCTAGTCTTAGATATGTTCTCCAAGTTTAATTTTTCTATTTATTATATAATGCACTATTTTTCAAGGTCAAATTATTCCCAACTTAAATCCCCCTTTAAATAAATATCCGGTGTTGCTCAATAAAAAGAGTCGCATAGTTTGCAGGATTATAAACACGTTGCAGATAGCCCAGACTTTAATAGTGTTTCCAATAGAAACAACATTTCAGAAGTGCTATTTAACAAAGTCTACTTATTTTTTATCTGCTATGGTTTCGGAGAAAACGTTTTAATTCTGGACATGGCAATTTCGAATTCCCTTCGAAATTTAGAAATCTAATAATTAGATTTAATGCGCGAAAATATATATGTTAAAATTTTCAACCACTAATCTTGAGATATTGAGATGTGAATTTTTGACAAAATATAAAGTAGACATTTTCGCCATTTTGTAAAAATGAAGCTCAAATTTGTACAGAATTTTTAGCAAAAATCACACACCCATCAGTGTACCAAATTTCATTAAATTCGGTTCGAATAGGTTTCAATTATTCAATTTGAACAAATAGCATATTGTTTTCAAATTGGGTATATAAATTTTAAATGCCTCGCACCATATGATCTAGCATTAGACGAAATGGCATATTAAGAATAGTTGTTAGCCATTTATAGTACATCTTCGGAAAAAAAAATTGAATGACTAAAGTGGCCAAGAGAAAAACTTGGAAATTATTTAGAGAATCCTAGGGCGACAATTCTAAAAAGTTAAAAGAGTCTAAAAATAAGAAACTTGAAATTTCCAGAAAATTTTTGTTTAAAATATTTTTTTTTATCTTCTCAAATAGGAGGGGAGGTGGGGATTATGCTTTTAACAAACTCTTGTAAGACCGGTTCTACTGAACGAAATTTTGGGTTTTTCCACCAATGAAATATTTGCGCTACTTAAGCTACTTTAGAAATCGAATTCTATCTGGAAAATATTAAATGGAAGTGTGTATACACTTTCACCACGGATTATAAAAGTAGATTAAATTACCAACAAATCAACGAAAACGGGGTAGCGATATCTTTTTCTATTTAGAAATATTTTAAGACATTCGGAGATATCCAGTAGAAAATTTAAATAAAGAATTATCGCTCTTTTATAAAAGAAAATTACTTGGCACCTTATATTTTTAGGTTTAGGTTTATATTTGTAGTTATAAACTTTGAATACAAGGAAGAATAACCTTAGTATTTTTTTTGTATTAAAAAGACCATTGTGCGTTAGGAGAAAAACCCCAAAAGATTATACCATATGTTAGTAAAGAGTAAAAATTCCGCATTCACCTGAACTTGATCTTGAAAATTTTAAATTTTTACTCGTGTCGAATAATGTTACTATTTTTATTTTGGTCAGAGATTTTAAAACTAGAAAAACTGAATATTGTTGAGCTATAAGATTTAAGACATGATTTAGTTTGCCAACTACATTGTTGAGAATTATAAAGATTTTATTTAAAAATAAATAGTAAACCTCAAATATGTAATCAATTTCACATGTAATCAATGACATGCATGGACCGGGCCGTGCCAAGTGGGGGTGAAGGGATGTACGGGCGGTAAAATCTTGGAGGTGGCAATTAACGGAGTGGTCACTACTAATTGTCCTTAAATTTGGATCTTTAGGGGCGCCCAATTTTGTCTGGCACCCCGTCGCCAATATACTTAGGCGCGGCCCAAATTTACGCAATTCTGAAGCGAATTATTGATTTTCTCTTTAAAAAGAATGCATACTTGCTTATTCAAATTTACTCTTTCGCATAAAATCAAAAAACCTTTATTGGCATAAAACAACCTATAAACTAAAATTACAAATATTAGAAGGAATCAGGAATCTTCCTCTTTGTTTCATGACCTTAATACCCTTCCCTTTTCTTTCTCTTCTCAATAATTCTTTCCATTATCTCTATACCTTTTAATCTTCCTCCCATACACACCCTTACCCTATCTGCCAAACAACTTTCTTCATCATTCCAGTTCATTCCCGCACATGCATTCACCCAATGCTCGCACCTTTGCTCATTTCTTCCACATATACATCTGGAGACATTCCCTCATCATTCATTCTATCGAAATATTTCCTGTTATATACCAATTCCTCCATCTTCTCGATCTTTATTGCACCGTACTATTATTCAACTTCACTTATAGCTTTATCCACATCCCACAATTTCTCAAACCATCTTTCCCACACTTCATACACTTCCTTCCTCTTACTTTCTCATTCATTCATACTACAATCAAGAAAACATCTGACGAAGCCAGATCTGGCGAATATGGAAGATGGGGCAGCAATTCGCAACCTAATTTGATGTATTTAGCAGTTATAATGGCGGACGAATGGGACGGCAAGTTATCTGGGTGGAATATTATCAAATAGAAAGCTCTATTTAGTTCTGCATCGAAACGGGTCAGTAAATTAGCTTAATATTAGCCAGTTATTGTGCTTCCCTTCCCATCATAGTAAATAATGATCCCGGCCATAAGCATATTGGCTGAAAAACGGTTTTTGTCTTTTTCGGAGCACATTTATCGGAAGAAGTTTATTCTTTTGAGTTTCTGGCTTATAATGACGTATCCAGATTTTATCTACGGTGACACATTGATGAAAAATTTTTCGTGGAGTACGTTTAAACTTAGCCAATCAGTCATTGGATATTGAAACATGAGTGCGCATTTGCGCTTCAGTGGCAGTTAATGTTTTCAAGTTTAAATGTTGATATAAAATATTGTGCAGTCGTTATGTTCGTTAAATATATGTTCACCCTATTAGCTATTTAGCGCACTTTCACCCGGTGGCAATTGTTTACAACGACATGGACTTTACCGACCATTGCTTGAGGAGTAACAGTTTTTGAAGGCCCAGGACGTTTAGCATCACGCGTGATCATATGACCACAAGTGAAGGCAAAAAACTACTTGCAAAATACACGAAATTCCTTTTTATCTATTTTAATAAAAAATTGGCAAATTGTTTACTTGAAACATCTGTCAAACGTAAACAAATTGACAGACTTGTACGAAATTGTGACAGTAGCCTTCTAAAAGATGTCTGAAGTTAGCATATACTCATCATCGCGTCAGTGGTGTCAGGTTTTGAAAAGTCACTTTTCCGTCAAACAGCCCTCGTGGGTATATGTTTGAAGGAAACTACCACTTTTTGGATTTTATAATAAATTTAATTATTTTAGGCACTGAGAAATGTGGTGCGAGCAACGAGAGGTTAACGATAGATTGTATGAAAATTTATACGTATTCAATAATTAATTGAAAGCGAAGCCTAAATGAAAACTGTTTACCTAAAAGGGTTCTTAACTGATTGCTTTTATTTCCTATTACCCTTAAATCAATCTTCTGCTGTCAACTATAGAAATTGTTTTCTCAACGCTTTGTTCAAGTCCTTTTCAATTTTATGAGCCATTTATGCTGGTTCTGTAATTACAATCCTTTATAGACTATTGTAAACAAACTCGCTATTAAATGCGCCATTTAATGCATTTAATTGATACGACACAGTAATTGAAGCAAATAATAAATGGAAATCCATTTGAAATCATTGCGACTATGATTTGAACATTTCATTTAGAGACACATGTAAAATATTC